>JAWPHD010025217.1:0-16953 GCA_037043455.1 Cyrtodaria siliqua | reverse complement strand
TGTGTTATACCAGCCTAAAACAAAAACAAATATTTCACTTTATATAGATCAGAGCTGGTACACGTGGTACAAGGTTGAACCTTTATATAGATCAAAGCTGGTACACATGGTACAAGGTCGAACCTTTACTATAGATCAAAGCTGGTACACACGGTACAAGGTCGAACCTTTATATAGATCAAAGCTGGTACACATGGTACAAGGTCGAACTTTTATATAGATCAAAGCTGATACACATGGTACAAGGTCGAACCTTTATATAGATCAAAGCTGGTACACATGGTACAAGGTCGAACCTTTATATAGATCAAAGCTTGTACACATGGTACAAGGTCGAACCTTTATATTAGATCAAAGCTGGTCACATGGTACAAGGTCGAACCTTTATATAGATCAAAGCTGGTATACATGGTACAAGGTCGAACCTTATATAGATCAAAGCTGGTACACATGGTACAAGGTCGAACCTTTATACGATCAAAGCTGGTGCACATGGTACAGGTCGAACCTTTATACATATCAAAGCTGGTGCACATGGTACAAGGTCAAACCTTTATACAGATCAAAGCTGGTACACATGGTACAAGGTCGAACCTTTATATAGATCAAAGCTGGTGCACATGGTACAAGGTCGAACCTTTATATATCAAAGCTGGTACACATGGTACAAGGTCGAACCTTTATATAGATCATAGCTGGTACACATGGTACAAGGTCGAACCTTTATATAGATCAAAGCTGGTACACATGGTACAAGATCGAACCTTTATATAGATCAAAGCTTGTACACATGGTACAAGGTCGAACACTAGTTACATCTGGATAAACGCAATTAAGATATATTAACCTTGACATTTTGAATAAATAAGGACATTTCAGTTTGATTACATGAACTTTCCAGTAAATATATTTAGATGTTACCTGTGTTATTTGCTATAATCTGTTATTAATACCGGTTCAATGAATAGCAACAAATTATAAAATAAATATATCTTGTACATTCTTGTCAAGAGTCAAATCATTGCTGTGGCATGATGGTGAGCCACTAACACTTTAATGGTACACACGGCAATCTTGCTGCGGCATGATGGTCAGCCACTAACACTTTAATGGTACACACGGCAATCTTGCTGTGGCATGATGGTGAGCCACTAACACTTTAATGGTACACACGGCAATCTTGCTGTGGCATGATGGTGAGCACTAACACTTTAATGGTACACGCGGCAATCTTGCTGTGGCATGATGGTGAGCCACTAACACTGTAATGGTACACACGGCAATCTTGCTGTGGCATGATGGTGAGCCACTAACACTGTAATGGTACACGCGGCAATCTTGCTGTGGCATGATGGTGAGCCACTAACACTTTAATGGTACACGCGGCAATCTTGCTGTGGCATGATGGTGAGCCACTAACACTTTAATGGTACACACGGCAATCTTGCTGTGGCATGATGGTGAGCCACTAACACTTTAATGGTACACGCGGCAATCTTGCTGTGGCATGATGGTGAGCCACTTACACTGTAATGGTACACACGGCAATCTTGCTGTGGCATGATGGTGAGCCACTCACACTTTAATGGTACACACGGCAATCTTAAGTTGTTTATCAATAATTAAAATTATCACCTAGATTGATTAATCTTGTATCATGATGACTTTAAAACTGCGTCATATAATTAAACAAAATTGATATTTAAATTGTCTTCGTTGTTCTACCAATGTTTTAATAAATTATTGGTGCAATATATATATAGTTAGTAATATGTAAAAACAATTTTCTTCATACTATTCAATTAATATTAATGTTTGAACAAATGCATGTTATTTAAAAAAAAATCGAGATTGCCGTGTGTCCCTTTTAATCATCCATGTTGGTTGGCAAAGCAGATTCTGTAAAGAAGTTGATTAAGCAAATGTTAGCAGACGACGAACGAAAACAATGGCAGAAACGCTATCTAACCTTGCCACAGACGTGTTTCTTCATACTATCAACCTCAGTAAACTCTCCAACGCCCTGTTCTCTTGTTTCAGTGTCATCTGCAGCACCCACCTCAATTAGAAATCCTTTAAAATTCAAGTTATCGTCGGAGTATAGGTAACCTGAAACATTGAAATACGTATTCTATCAGAAGATAAGACTTCCGAATTATGAAATTTGATGTAATTTGAAATAAGACATTTAAAAGATTTCCATAACAGCCGACATGAGTTCGTTGTCGGCATGCAGTGCTGAAATCATTTAAACATTAATACATTAATCCACTGTAGCATTATTTTAACGTTTTCGAATTCGTTTAATTATCAAGGTACGCTCTTCTGTGTTGGTGTTGTTTAATAATAATAATAATAATAATAAATTCTTTATTTAAAGAAGGTTAACACATTATGACATACTATCAATATATAAACATCATATTTTCAATGCGGCCTTCTGTACATGAATTAACAAACATTTAGTGCTTTTAACAAATACACTAACAATAAAAACATTCAATCTTTGACATACACAATCATAAAAACTCGGCCAATCCCGTCATTCTTCAGGATTACGCCTCGTGTGTATATCGATGCTCTGGTATGTTCAAGATCTTGACATTTTAATTGCCGAAAGGCAACGGCACAGAAAATAGTACACTTGTGCTCAGCTGTTGCTATGTAAACAATATGGCAGTAAGCCACACGTGCCGATGTATAATTTGCGTCGCATGTTCTTTTTTACAATACAGCTGAAGATTTTATCAATGTTTTCATGTAAATAAACTATTGATGGAGCAATCGGCTAAATGACATTGCAAACTTTGGAGGATAACTTTGATTTTGAATACAAAATCGTGTTTGTGGGAATCTAAGGCGCGTCATGCTATGATGACGTAACCAATATGGAAACCACCGATATACATTCGAGTTATGCTGCGAATCAATTTACGATATGTTGCGAATGGATACATACATGATATTTACTAACGACACTAGCGGAGGGACTTTAAAGACACCGACATCAAAACACTATCGGCAGAGGAAGTATAATACATATGTAAGACACTATTGGCAGTGGGACGTAATTACACCGATATGGCAAAATTATTGGCGGAGGGAATATAATTACATCCACGTGATGACAATCAATACACTGACACGACAACACTATTGGCGGAGGCACTATAATTACACTGGTACGACTACACTATTGGCGGAGTTACTATAATTACACTGACACGACGACACTATTGGCGGAGTTACTATAACTGCACTGGGATGACGACACTATTGGCGGAGTTAATATAATTACACTGACACGACGACACTATTGGCGGAGTTACTATAATAACACTGACACAACGACAATATTGGTGGAGTTACTATAATTACACTGGCATGAGACATTATTGGTGGAGTCACTATAATTACACTGACACGACGACACTATTGGCGCAGTCACTATACTTACACTGGCACGACTACACTATTGGCGGAATCACAATAATTATAGACAAGACGACACTATTGGCGGAGTTACTATAATTACACTGACACGACTACACTATGGTCTGAGTTAATATAATTACACTAACACGACGACACAGTTGTCGGAGTTACTATAATTACACTGACATGACGACACTGTTGGCGGAGTTATTATAATTACACTGACAGGATTACACTTTTGTCTGAGTAAATATAATTATAAATATACTATTGTCGGAGTTAATATAATTACACTGACATGACTATACTATTGTCGGAGTTAATAAAATTAAACTGACACGATGACACTATTGGCGGAGTTACTATAATTACACTGACATGACTATACTATTGTCGCAGTTAGTATAATTAAACTGACACGATGACACTGTTGTCGGAGTTACTATAATTGACATGACTGGCAAGACGACACTATTAGCAGAGTCACTATAATAACACTGATACGACTACACTTTTGGCGGAGTTACTATAATTACACTGACAAGACGACACTATTGGAGGAGTCACTATAATTACACTGACACGACGACACTATTGGCCTGAGTTACTTTAATAACACTGACATGACGACACTATTGACGGAGTTACTATAATTACATTGACACGACGACACTATTGGCGGAGTCACTATAATTACACTGACATGACGACACTATTGGCGGAGCTACTATAATTACACTGACAGGACTACACTATTGTCTGAGTTAATATAATTACACTGGCACGACGACACTGTTGGCGGAGTAACTATAATTACACTGACAGGACTACACTATTATCTGAGTTAATATAATTACACTGACACGACGACACTATTGGTGGAGTTACTATAATTACACTGACATAACGACACTATTGTCGGATTTACTATAATTACAATGACACTAGGACACTATTGGCGGAGTTACTATAATTACACTGACAGGACTACACTATTGTCTGAGTTAATATAATTACACTGACACGACGACACTATTGCTTGAGTTACTATAATTACACTGACAGGACTACACTATTGTCTGATTTAATATAAGTACACTGACACAACGACACTGTTGGCGGAGTTACTATAATTGTACTGACATGACGACATGACAACACTATTGTCGGAGTTACTATAATTACACTAACAGGACTACACTATTGTCGGAGCTTATATAATTACACTGACACGACGACACAATTGGCGGAGTTACTATAATTACACTGACACGACTACACTATTGTCTGATTTAATATAATTACACTGACACGACGACACAATTGGCGGAGTTTCTATAATTACACTGATAAGACTACACTATTGTCGGAGTTAATATAATTACACTGATACGACGACACTATTTGCGGAGTAACTTTAATTACACTGACACTACGACACTATTGTCGGAGTTAATATAATTACTGTGACACGACGACACTATTGGCGGAGTTACTATAATTACACTAACAGGAGTACACTATTTTCTGAGTTAATATAATTACACCGACACGACGACACAATTGGCGAAGTTACTATAATTACACTGACACGACTACACTATTGTCGGAGTTAATATAATTACACTGACACGACGACACTGTTGGCGGAGTTACTATAATTGCATTGACATGACGACATGACGACACTATTGGCGGAGTTACTATAATTACACTAACAGGACTACACTATTGTCGGAGTTAATATAATTACACTGACACGACGGCACTATTAGCGGAGTTACTATAATTACACTGACACGACTACACTTTTGTTTGATTTAATATAATTACACTGACACGACCACACTGGTGGCGCAGTTACTATAATTGCACTGACATGACGACATGACGACACTATTGGAGGAGTTACTATAATTACACTAACAGGATTACACTATTGTCGCAGTTAATATAATAACACTGGCACGACGACACTATTGGCGGAGAAACTATAATTACACTGGCACGACAACACTATTGACGGAGTTACTATAATTACACTGACACGACGACACTTTTGCCGGAGTTACTATAATTACACTGACACGACGACACTATTGGAGGAGTCACTATAATTACACTGGCACGACGACACGTCTGGCTGAGTTACTTTAATAACATTGACATGACGACACTATTGACGGAGTTACTATAAGTACACTGACACGACGACACTATTGGCGGAGTCACTATAATTACACTGGCACGACGACACTATTGGCGGAGTCACTATAATTACACTGGCAAGACGACACTATGGAGGAGTCACTATAATTACACTGACACGACGACACTTTTGGCGGAGTTGCTATAATTACACTGACACGACGACACTATTGGCGGAGTCACTATAATTACACTGGCAAGACGACACTATAAGCGGAGTCGCTATAATTACACCGACACGACAACACTTTTGGCGGAGTCACTATTATTACACTGACATAACGAAACTATTGGCCTGAGTTACTTTAATAACACTGACATGACGACACTATTGACGGAGTTACTATAATTACATTGACAGACGACACTATTGGCGGAGTCACTATAATTACACTGACATGACGACACTATTGGCGGAGTTACTATAATTACACTGACAGGACTACACTATTGTCTAAATTAATATAATAACACTGACACGACGACACTGTTGGCGGAGTTAATATAATTACACTGACACGACGACACTATAGGCGGAGTTACTATAATTACACTGACATAACGACACTATTGTCGGATTTACTATAATTACATTGACACTAGGACACTATTGGCGGAGTTACTATAATTACACTGACAGGACTACACTATTCTCTGAGTTAATACAATTACACTGACACGACTACACTATTGTCGGAGTTAATATAATTACACTGACACGACGACACTATTGCTGGAGTTACTATAATTACACTGACAGGACTACACTATTGTCTGATTTAATATAATTACACTGACACGACGACACTATTGGCGGAGTTACTATGATTACACTGATAAGACTACACTATTGTTGGAGTTAATATAATTACACTAACACGACGAAACTATTGGCGGAGTAACTTTAGTTACACTGAGACTACGACACTATTGTCGGAGTTAATATAATTACTCTGACACGACGACACTCTTGGCGGAGTAACTATAATTACACTTACACTACGACACTATTGGCGGAGTTACTATAATTACACTAACAGGAGTACACTATTGTCTGAGTTACTATAATTACACTGACACGACGACAAAATTGGCGGAGTTACTTTAATTACACTGACACGACTACACTATTGTCTGAGTTAATATAATTACACTGACAAGACGACACTGTTGGCGGAGTTACTATAATTGCATTGACATGACGACATGACGACACTATTGTCGGATTTACTATAATTACACTAACAGGACTACACTATTGTGGGAGTTAATATAATTACACTGACACGACGACACTATTGGAGGAGTCACTATAATTACACTAGCACGACGACACGTCTGGCGGAGTTACTTTAATAACATTGACATGACGACACTATTGACGAAGTAACTATAAGTACACTGACACGATGACACTATTGGCGGAGTCACTATAATTACACTGGCACGACGACACTATTGGTGGAGTCACTATAATTACACTGGCAAGACGACACAATGGCGGAGTCACTATAATTACACTGACACGACGACACTTTTGGCGGAGTTACTATAATAACACTGACACGACGACACTATTGGCGGAGTCACTATAATTACACTGGCAAGACGACACTATTAGCAGAGTCGCTATAATTACACTGACACGACGACACTATTGGCGGAGTCACTATAATTACACTGACACGACGACGCTATTGGCCTGAGTTACTTTAATAACACTGACATGACGACACTATTGACGGAGTTACTATAATTACATTGACACGACGACATTATTGGCGGAGTCACTATAATTACACTGACATGACGACACTATTGGCGGAGTTACTATAATTACACTGACAGGACTGCAATATTGTCTGAGTTAATATAATAGCACTGACACGACGACACTGATGGCGGAGTTACCATCATTACACTGACAGGACTACACTATTGTCTGAGTTAATATAATTACACTGACACGACGACACTATTGGCGGAGTTACTATAATTACACTGACATAACGACACTATTGTCGGATTTACGATAATTACATTGACACTAGGACACTATTGGCGGAGTAACTATAATTACACTGACAGGACTACACTATTGTCTGAGTTAATACAATTACACTGACATGACTACACTATTGTCGGAGTTAATATAATTACACTGACACGACGACACTATTGCTGGAGTTACTATAATTACACTGACAGGACTACACTATTGTCTGATTTAATATAATTACACTGACACGACGACACTATTGGCGGAGTTACTATAATTACACTGATAAGACTACACTATTGTCGGAGTTAATATAATTACACTGACACGACGACACTATTGGCGGAGTAACTTTAATTACACTGACACTACGACACTATTGTCGGAGTTAATATAATTACTCTGACACGACGACACTATTTGAAGAGTATATATAATTACACTGACACTACGACACTATTGGCGGAGTTACTATAATTACACTAACAGGAGTACACTATTGTCTGAGTTAATATAATTACACTGACACGACAACACAATTGGTGGAGTTACTTTAATTACACTGACACGACTACACTATTGTTTGAGTTAATATAATTACACTGACACGACGACACTGTTGGCGGAGTTACTATAACTGCACTGACATGACGACATGACGACACTATTGTCGGAGTTACTATAATTACACTAACAGGACTACACTATTGTCGGAGTTAATATAATTACACTGACACGACGACATAATCGGCGGAGTTACTACAATTACACTGACACGACTAAACTATTGTCTGATTTAATATAATTACACTGACACGACGACACTATTGGCGGAGTTACTATAATTACACTGATAAGACTACGCTATTGTCGGAGTTAATATAATTACACTAACACGACGACACTATTGGCCGAGTAACTTTAATTACACTGACACTACGACACTATTGTCGGAGTTAATATAATTACTCTGACACGACGACACTATTGGCGTAGTAACTATAATTACACTGACACTACGACACTATTGGCGGAGTTACTATAATTACACTAACAGGAGTACACTATTGTCTGAGTTAATATAATTACACTGACACGACGACACAATTGGCGGAGTTACTATAATTACACTGACACGACTACACTATTGTCTGAGTCAATATAATTACACTGACACGACGACACTGTTGGCGGAGTGAATATAATTGCACTGACATGACGAAATGACGACACTATTGGAGGAGTTACTATAATAACACTAACAGGATTACACTATTGTCGGAGTTAATATAATTACACTGACACGACGACACTATTGGCGGAGTAACTATAATTACACTGGCACGACAACACTATTGACGGAGTTACTATAATTACACTGACACGACGACACTATTGACGGAGTGACTATAATTACACTGACACGACAACACTATTGGAGGAGTCACTATAATTACACTGGCACGACGACACGTCTGGCGGAGTCACTATAATTACACTGGCAAGACGACACTATGGCGGAGTCACTATAATTACACTGACACGACGACACTTTTGACGGAGTTACTATAATTACACTGACACGACGACACTATTGGCGGAGTCACTATAATTACACTGACACGACGACACTATTGACGGAGTTACTATAAGTACACTGACACGACGACACTATTGGCGGAGTCACTATAATTACACTGGCACGACGACACTATTTGCGGAGTCACTATAATTACACTGACACGACGACACTATTGGCGGAGTTACTTTAATATCACTGACATGACGACACTATTGACGGAGTTACTATAACTACATTGACACGACGACACTATTGGCGGAGTCACTATAATTACACTGACACGACGACACTATTGGCGGAGTTACTACAATTACACTGACACGACGACACTATTGGCTAAATGACTACTGACACCGCGACATGCCGTCTCTTTTGACGGAAAATAGGTACGACGGTTTATGTAACACCTATATGACGATATTATTGGAAGAGGAACAGTAATTACACTGACATGTCGACAGTATTAGCGGATGACTAATTTAACACACACCTGGCGACACTATTGACGGTGGGACTTTAATTACACTAACATGAACACTTTTGATGGAGGAGTTATAATTACACTCACGCGACGTCATTATTGGCGTAGGGACTATAATTGAATTCACACGACGTCATTATTGGCGTAGGGACTATAATTACACTCGCGTGCCGCAATTTTGGCATAGGAACTATAATAATACTCATGTGACATAATTATTGGCTTATGGACTATAATTACACTCACGTGACATCATTATTGGCGTAGGGACTATAATTAGACTCACTCTAGATCATTATTGGCGTAGGAACTACAATTATTCTCACGTAACATCATTATTGGCTTAGGGACTAAAATTACACCCACTCGAGATCATTATTCGCGGAAGAACTATAATGACACCCACATGACGGAACTATTGCAGGATGAATTATAATTAAATCGACAGAACAATACTATTGGAGGGGGAAACTATCATTCCACGGACATGACGACACTGTTGACAAAACAAAGTGAGAAAACAAATGCTCCTTGTGTTGAACGGGAATCCAGTCCCGATTACATACATCTAGCGGGTATATTACGTGACATTGGAGTATATGGTCAGTGGGTTGAGAGCATTCAGAATATGAAACTTACCAGTGATAACGTCTCCGGGTTTGTACATTGTGGCGCTTATATTGAGCTTGAAAGGTGTCTGTCCGCTGGTTGTTGTTGGTAGATGACCGGGCACCATTCCTTTACATGCAAGGTCAGGTGCGCCATTCGGAAAAGCGAACGTACTAACGAACAAGCATGCCGCACATCCTAGTATCGAAACTAAACTCATCTTTAACGTTTTCTGTAAAGCAACAGCAAACGTCACTATAATTACATATATTCAGATACTATTCATGACGTGTACCGTGGTCAATCGGTTGAAACCTATGGCATGTAGGATGTCATTCTGAGACGATACTGGTGCAGCATATGTACATAAAGTATATCAGCATATGTACTGATTTTGGTTTTTATTTTATTTATTAACATCTTCTGGAAAATAGTTTGGGAGGATGGGGTGAACTGACACGGTAGTGCGTTTCAGATATGACATGTTTAATTTTTGAGCTTTACTGAATCTAACAGTTTGAACAAAACTGCACGTATAAAACTAAAGACACAGAATGTTAATTAAGCAAAGCATAGCACTTTTATCCAATGAAGGGTCACCCTGTTACTGTTTCTACTCAGCTGGCTGGTTAGTGAGCTCATTAGCTTTCATGATACATAAATACCTTGACGCACCTTGATAAAGATCACCTTGACAAAGATCAGGGCCCTGTTTTATTAAACATCTTACGATAAGTCTCAAATATTAAGATCGTTCACTTTTTTCACCTAAGCATTCATTGTAAACAAGTATGTGTGCACTTAGTACAGAGATATCACATGTATAAGACATTGAAATGAAATCACGTTTATTTCAAAAGTGTAATTAATAGTGAAGCATTTAAGAAATTGATTTACGATCAAAATGGTCGTAAGTTGTTTCATAAAACGGGGCCCAGGTGAATAGATAAAATAAAATATATTTAAATTAATGGGAGACAGATACAGCAGGTTTTCAATCTTATCCAAACTTGAATTGACATTAACGACTTGGACAAAAATAAGTATAAAAGTCGAACAGGAAATGCAGCTTTCATAAAACATAGTAAACCCAAAAACACGCAAAACGACAAACATGAACGGCAATGTTAATAAGGAATAAAGGCATATGATGTCACAAACACAAAAAGGGTTGACAATAGGGCTACCGCCTTGGAAACGGTCAGTGGCAAAAAAGGCCGCTGGCGGTTTAAACCAAGTTCTAGGGTGCACCAAACCAGTTTGACGAAGATAGCGTGAAAAAGATGAATATGTGAATGTTGTTTAACGGTTCATCAGTGAATTGTGGCGCTAGAGAGGTAAAACACAGTTGGAAATAACTCAACGGCCATAACTCTGCTGTTTTCTAGTCTGACAAGGCTAATTTGGGACTGAAATGTCAAACTTTCTTGCATGAACAAGGTAATTAGAGCAAGTCGAGGGCGCGCCGCCATTTCATATATCCCCCTCCCCTCCACCAAAGACGACCCGTCAGTGCACTGCTATTACAATGGAATTCAATTTGAAATGCAATTTGACCCTATTTGGGGGAAAACGTGATTGTTGACCCCGCCTAACTCACCAAGTCCAGACCCTGTCCATAACCTAGGGAGCCACGCAAAAGTCCATTACATATGTAATTTTGTTTTGTTTAAACTTATTTATTTTACATCGATTGTAACGAAAGCTCTATGAACTTATTTGAATCACTCTAGATGTTTTCCTGGGTAGAACCAGTACTAAGCAAATGCAAATAAAGTGTCTTGCTCAGGGACACAACGCATATGGCAATGGCGGCGGTCGAACCAACGACGTTTCGATCATGGGTCCAACTCTCTACCACTAGACCGCAGCGATCCACAAATACATACGTATTGACCCTTGTTGCAACAATAATACACACAAATGTTCATCGCCTTACAATTAAGCATGTAGGATGTAGGAGTATTCTATAAAGAACAACTTTAAAGATGAATGAAAGACCAAATAAGACATCACAAACACAAAATGGTTGACAATAGGGCTACGCATTAGAACGGTCAGTGGCAAAAAAGGCCGCTGGGGGTTTAAACCAGGTTCTAGGGATCCACCAAACCTCACACTTACCCTACTGTCATCCGAATAAAACGGGACAGTGTAAATACAGAAGTTCAATACGTCAAGAAGGTACATGTAACATTTATGACGTAATAAGTAATAAGAAAAGAATAATTATGCGGAGTAACAAATATGTATTGCACTGACAGGAATGTATGCACGACGTGACAAAACAAATACGTAGGAGAAACAGAATGTACTTTGAAAGAACGCATAAGCGAGCACCTAGAACCGATATACATGTATAAGATCGCAAACAGACAGAGCGATACATATTTATTGTTTAAAGATCACAATGAAATGAGTTGCACGTACTAATATGACTGCATTAGTAGTTCATTCAGGTCGGACCTATAGACAAATAATAGGAGATCTTTGAATAACTTGGTACTAAAGTAGCTTTTTGGTGTTGTAAATTGGAATTGATATAATTTGCTATTTTTGAATTTGCTATTTTTGAACTCTTGTGAATTGTGGCGAGTTCGGTAAAGTCGTTTTGAGCCATTAAGTGACGTCATTACGGGAAAATACGTGAAGTCAGATCGGAAGAACAGCTAATACACTAAAAGAAATGTTTAGCAAGTAAATGACATGGTAAATACCATTGAGCAGATTCAAGGCTTCATGTGCTTCAGTCGACATTAAGAATATAATTAACATAATTAACAAGTATAAAATTATGCAGGACATTATTTTTAAACGATATCTGCGAAAAAAGTAGCAACATGTTTTAATTTACCTGCTTTCGTTCTTATTTCAATATAAAGGGAGATCATTTTAAAATTTAAAACTTTGGTTCTTAATTTCATTATAATGACAAGGTTAATGTCAATTGTTTTTGCGTTTTGCTATCACTCAAAACCCAGAATAGTTATTTAATAAAGTTTAACCCTGTTTTTAAAATATTCTTATATTTAATGTGAAAAATATTGTTTTATATAAATAGGAGATAACTCTGGTACTTACTTTGAATCACACATAATAAGTGAAAAAAAAGAACACCTTCTGACATGCCAAAGTTATCAAATGCTTCACATTATAAAATAAACACTCAGTTTCTTTAAGCTAGATATGCAAAATACCGTGCTAAACTTATTTCTTTCAGTACAGTATAGAATAGATCCTAATAACGTCTTTTCAATCAAGGGCCGTCTCTGGCAATACAATCCCAGTATAACATAATGAAGCATATACAGTAATATGCGTAAGCTACATTCGGATTCGTAAACACAAACTAACTAGATCTACTAATTATACAGTATAAAAATAATGATCCTAATCCAATGATTTTCTAATTGTGACAATAATGTCAACGAATAACTGATTATAAAATGCTGGTTTTACAGACAATTTCAAAACACAAAGCAACAACATCACTTAATGTAGTAATAATAAAGCTATATTATTGACTGTAAATTCAGTTCATCTAAACAAGTGCACACACTAACTTGCCGTGTCGCTTTGGAATACTTCGAGTGGCACAAAGGCGGATGGACATAACACCTTAGAACAATACGAACACATGTGTAAAGATCAATTGAAAACTTAAGGTGCTAAAGTGGTAACAGCAACAAGTTAACAGACGGACGACGACAGACAACGGGCCATGCCATGAGCTCGTCTGAACTGGGAACATGTGACATTACAGACGTCAAAAGAAACAGATTGGACACAGTGAAATTTACCTGAATTTCACGCGCGACAGTAGGGAATTTTCACAAAACGTTGCCCAACTTTAAACACGTGTATCTTGAAGAGATTGTACAGATACAAGTTTCGTTTATGCCAAAACCCATCACAAATTTAATTCTCCTTCTAATGGTAGCATTTTCTTTTCTCTACCATTTAATGAAAAAGGAGTTCAACGAAAACTTTTACTATGTCAAACCTTGATTTTTAAGAGAAGAAACAAAAATGATGAGATTTTTATTTTATTTTTCAACAGCTTCTTATACGATTTCTTATGTTGAAAACAAAAAGGATTTATTATAATCCCATTTTGCTATTTATTATGAATCGTTTGAATGAATTCTCATCAAAATCAACGAATACATGAGAAAGGAGATAGGAGAAAAAGTTAAGGTGCCACGTGATATTTTGGCTACTCCATTGGTTCAGATAGAAAGAAATATAAAAAGATCGGACAGGGAAAGTAGCATTCAAGGAGGACAGTCAACCACAAAACACAGAAACAAACACGCAAACAGACAAACAAGAAGACAAAAGTGATAAATACATAAAAATAATAGCCTAGAAAGCCACAGTGAAGGTACTCAATGACTTGGCAGAGGCCAGAGCAACAAGAGAGTTTCCCATCCGTTTATTAATGTCTGTGGTGAAATGGAGTGACGATAAACGAATTCAAATGGTAAAACGTGTTAAAAACTGTTTAAGAATACGCGTGTTTCTAACTTTAAATAAAATAAACATACTTCGGCATATTATTTTATTAAAGTATTATTATTTTCTATTAATGAGTATTATTATTTTCTATTAATGAGTATTATTATTTTCTATTAATGAGTATTATTATTTTCTATTAATGAGTATTATTATTTTCTATTAATGAGTATTATTATTTTCTATTAATGAGTATTATTATTTTCTATTCATTTTATGATAAAAACTACCTAAAAGACAAAACAGTTTCAACTTACCGTTTGATCTCAGTAGTACGTCCGAGTTTAATTAACTAGTATTGTGTAGTCGGGCAGATTTTCAGCGTGGCAATCTTGATATATTTCGAAATTCTGCCGATAAACTAGAACGTCTTATAAAACAAAGTTGTTATCGACTCCTGACCTATGTCTGGTGGACCTGACCTATATCTGGGTGGACCTGACCTATATCTGGGTGGACTACATGTGCTATTAAAGAATGGCAAACTACCAGATATCCTTATCTCCTCGTTCCAAATGAGAGGACAGATGTCCATTTGTTTGCGACCATTAAGTGGATGGTATAAATTCTAGCTAGAATCATTGCCGTGTTCTCACATGCAGAATGATAAGAATCAATCGGATTTATTCCGTAGTCGTTTTGAAATATTTTAAAATATGTTTTTTAAAAAGTGTTTCCCCCTGTCCCTTTAGGTTCTTAGACAACTAATAGATTTGTTTGTTTACTTTTGTTTTCAGCACATTTAGGCTATATAATAGACAATGCTGTAACATATTGCGCCAAGAGAAGGCGCAGATGGTAGGTAGCACCAAACATTCGTATAAATAGTATATAACGGATGTTATTATTTGTAATTTAATTGGTTCCTATAATTCGGCGTGTGAGCGATCGTATAAGATTATTTGAGTACATGCATATTGCTTGTATTATAAATCTCCTCATTGTCCTTTTAGTCACGATTACATCGTAGAGGGGGCTTTATTCATCGGCTCCTTCGGGGAATCTAATCTAACCCTAATCTAAAGAGATATATAGCTCTACGCTTTATATGTACGATATGATCAGACTAAACCAATTACCGACCAAATGAGCGGGCAGGGAAAAAGTTCCAGAGTAAATTCGGAGCTATTATGCAGAATCTCTTAATTTTGGTTGACAAGGTTAACAAACCGAAAAATCTTACTAAACAAATACAATCCAACTTTTGAAGAGTTAAATCATATATTTGTGCAATGTATTCAAAATGTTGCAAAATCAAAAAAAAAGAAGTTTATTTTACATTTTCCTCATGTTTCTACATGCAAGGGGTGACACGAAATACCAAATTCTACTCAAATATACACAAATCCTTATTCAAATCCTTGCCTAAATCTACCCAAATCTACCCTAATCTACTACTATACACATATAACGTAGAACGAAAGTATATGTGTATAGTGTAACTTCTGAAACAAGAAATATTTACCCAAATCCTTGCCCAAATCTACCACTGTACACATATAACGTGGCACGAAAGTATATGTGTCTAGTGTAACTTCTGAACAAGAAATATTTACCCAAATCTACACAAATCCTTGCCCAAATCTACCACTATACACATATAACGTGGCACGAAAGTATATGTGTATAGTGTGACTTCTGAAACAAGAAATATTTACCCAAATCTATCCAAATCCTTGCCCAAACTTACCAGTATACACATATAACGTGGCACGAAAGTATATGTGTCTAGTGTAACTTCTAAAACAAGAAATATTTACCCACATTTACCCAATTCCTTGCCCACATCTACCACTATATACATACAACGTGGCCCGAAAGTATATGTGTCTAGAGTAACATTTGAAACAAGAAATATTTACCCAATTCTACACAAATCCTTGCCCAAATCTATCACTATACACATATAAACGTGGCACGAAAGTATATGTGTATAGTGTTGCTTCTGAAACAAGAAATATTTACCCAAATCTACCGTACACACATATAACGTTGCAAGAAAGTATATGTGTCTAGTGTAACTTCTGAAACAAGAAATATTTACCCAAATCCTTGCCCATATCTACCACTGTACACATATACGTCGGCACGAATTATATGTGTATAGTGTTAATATTTGGCAAG
>JAWPHD010025216.1:0-16956 GCA_037043455.1 Cyrtodaria siliqua | reverse complement strand
TTTTTGACATAAATTATGTAATGTGAAGCATGTGTCTTGCTATGTGTGAGATTTGGCTCAATATTATATTGTATAATCAACCTTCCTAATATTATTTCTTCGTCGGTCGCACTGGATTAAAATTACTGAGATATCTGTTCAGTAAAATTCATTTGCAGTCCATATTTTTAATTGTGATGTTTTACTGTGTTGTTAAGTCTTACTCTTACTTTTTATGCCCCCGAAGGGCGGCATATAGTAAGTCGCATCGTCCCTCCGTCATTCCGTACAATTGTGTCCGGACAATAACTCTGGCATTCCGGGACAGATTTTCAAATAACTTGGCACAAGTGCTCACCACAAGACGTGTCGCGCACAAAATCAAGGTCTGTGGCTCCAAGTTCAAGGTCACATTTAGAGGTCAAAGGTAAAAAAGAAATTCTTTCGTGTCAGGTTAATAACATTCATAGACGGCTTTTCAAATAACTTTGCACAAGGGCTCACCACAACAACGATGTGTCGCGCGCAAAATCTAGGTCCGTGGCTCCAAGGTCAAGGTCACATTTAGATAGCAAAGGTTAAAACCACTTCGGGGGCATTTATCACTTACAGTGACATTTCTTGTTTCAAATGAGTTTTTAGATTTCACTCATCAAACCATTACTATCGGTAGTTCTGTTGAAATATGAACATCAGAGTTTTTACTTTTAAAGGGACACATGGCAATATTGTTTGACTTAAAACTCGTGGTTGCACCATTTTATAACATCATTTCTTCGTACTTTGAGACATTACCCCTTGTGTAATATTATCAGATGGCATGCAATGTCATGTTGATATTTTGTTCTGTCTATATAAACTTCTTTTTTCTTTTTCTTTTTTTCTGTTTTTCTTTTGTTTTTCTTTTTTACTTTTTCTTTACTTTCTCTTTTCACTTTTTTACTTTTTTTCTGTTTTTTTGTCTATATAAACCTGCTTATTTGCAAATCTTTATTAATAATTATTTGAGCGTTCAAGGTGCTAATTTTGATAGCATTAAACTACCACAAGATTGCCACTTGTCCCTTTAACAATTACCGGTATACTGTTTTAAATATACTAAAGGGAAAAAGAAACACAACTCCATGATTTCTTGTATAATATGCTGCTGTTAATCATATGATACATGGCTACATTAGACCTTATCTTTTGGAAAAAAAGACTAAAACAACACATTAACACACCAAATATTATCCCTTTAAAGTTCCATTATTGATAGAATATGCATTTGGCTCAAGCAGGTGAGAAAACTTAAGATGTAAAATGTTGCAATCTAAATACAGGACTAAAATGGCTTAATTTTGACTACCATAGCTGCATTTGTTTTATTTTTTATACAAAACGTCTTGAGATTTCTCTGAAATATGACATCTAATGAAGAGTGCAGTATATGAATTATATAGCCTAAATTCCCCGAGTTGAGTTTCTTTTTTCCCTAAGTATATTATTATAAAATAATGCTCGACAGTGATTAAGGATGTCATAAGGCTGCTAAATGCTGATGCCCGTTTGTTTATATGAAGTAAGATGTTGTTTACTGTAACATAACAGAGAGCAGCACGGCATATATTAGTACACGTACTATATTCGCTCCTTAAAAATTTCCTGCCACTACAATGTCATGATTTAAGAGGGGAAAAAAACGACAAAAAAATACCTGCCTAAACAATTTCTCGAAAGCAAAGATATTTATGATCATTACCACTTTGATCTTTTTTTACACCCATATTCTTGTTGAAATTGTTGAATCTAACTGGGCACAGGACTGAAGCAAGATATACCAATTTTTTTCTGCCCAATTTTCCATTTGGACTCATATTGGCATACATATATGTACATGGTATATTATGCACTTTTTTGCCTATTGAATGCATCGCTTACTGAATTATTTAAACTTCCGGGTGGTTAAGGGAACGAATATGGTACATTTACAAAATCTGCCTAGAGGCCCTCATGTACATAGTCACATGATTATCTATGTATTACATCTTTACCTGTGTAAAAAGACTACCTGCAGCATGAGGTTACCTGTGTATAGCGTATTTACCTGTGTATAAAGACTTTACTTGCAGCATGAGGTTACCTGTGTATAGCGTATTTACCTGTGTATAAAGACTTTACTTGCAGTATGAGGTTACCTGTGTATATCGTATTTACCTGTGTATAAAGACTTTACCTGCAGCATGAGGTTACCTGTGTATGTCTTTATCTGTGTATAAAGACTTTACTTGCAGCATGAGGTTACCTGTGTATAAAGACTTACCTGCAGTAAGAGTTTGTGTATAGGGATTTTACCTGCAATTAGGGGTACCTGTATTACCAGATTACTAGTATGAGTCTGTATCTGTATTTACTGGGTTTTCTGTATAATGATTGTATCTGTATAAAGCTACCTGTATTGAAAGACCGCTTGTTTCAACTCAAAAATGCTTATTCAGTTCAGAGAAAGGGCCAAGTGTACAAAGGTGTGAGTACATCTGTTTAAAACAGTCACTTAAAACCTTTACACAAGTCCCTTCAAGGGAACCTGTAGGGGAGGCCACCTATCTGAAAGGACCATCGTCTATCCTTCCATTCAGGTGGTCTCTAAACACAGGTTAAACTTTTTTTCCCTTCCAATTAACATTTTAATTTCTGATAACTGGACAATGCATGCAATTAAGGGTTTAGATAGATACTTCTGACGAACTTGGCAAAAATGGTCCTGCAATCTAATTGTTTGACGTTAAAACAAATTGCAACTATTAAATAGTGCATCATCCGTCACAGATAACGTCCTGTGACGTTAAACCGTCAAAAGTGTGACCTGATTTAGTTCTGTTTCGATGTGTTTGTCTGTAAAACTTTCAAAAACAATGAAAAGCGTTAGCAACTGGTAAACAAGTATTGACGAAACTTGACATTTGCGAAAGTATAGAAGTCAGTCGTTTAACGATTGCAATTCATGTTTAATGGCTCAGCTTATTTGTCGCCATTGAACAAAATTTGCGACCATCAAACAACGGATATATATTGTACCATCGCGAAAGACAGATAACCGTATATTTATTTCCAGCACCCAACATTCCAGAAATGATAAGGAAAAAATATAACCCTGCGTTTCTTGCAAGAACTGCAACCCGTTTTAAAGTAGGAATATCGCTAGTGCCTACTTATTTTAGAGAATAACTTCATGTTTTTTATTTGAAATGAACACTAAGATATTCGTTTTCAATAGTCTCTATCTAAAGCCGTGATATAGCATGCTGTTATATTAACCCATACATTCTGTTCCTTTTTTGTGACAAAATATTTTCCATTATATTATTGGTTATTTGTACGTATATTGATAAAAGCCATAATTTGTACAGAAATCAAGAATTTTGTAAATTCGACTAAATAAAATTACTAAAACAACTGGAAGTAGTCTCTGTGTTGTTGTTATTAAGCTCCAACCCAGGCAATTGAATTGAATTGAATTGGATTTTATAGTCGCATCAAAAAAACAGCTAAGATCATATGGCGACTTTCCAGCTTCCACTGGTGGAGGAAGACCCCAGGTGCCCCTCCGGGCAATTTTCGTGCACGGGCGGGCACCTGGGTAGAACAACCGTCCAACCCATGCAAGCTTATGTGATACTTTTTGTCGAGCCCGTTTACGGATCTCAAATTAGCAATCCCAATGTCGTCCGGTGTGTATGTGTCGGTTTGTTCGTCCGTTTTTCATCTTCTTCGTTACTTGCAGGCTTTTCACAAAACTCAACCAGAATGTTCCTTATATGCATCCAACATCATGTGTAAAATGTCGGGTCGCGTTGACATATTTCAACTAAATATAGGTCATGTCCGGTCTCCAAGTGCTACGACACTTGTATCTTGCTTCTTTCTTGCAAGATTTTCACCAAACCACCAGAATGTTCTTTATATTCATTCAACATGTGCAATATTTCGGGTCGCCGTGACCTACTTTCGACGAAATGTAGGTCACGTCCGGTCTTCGCCATGACGTGTATCTTGCTTCTAAAGTTCTTTCATGCAAGGTTTTCACCAATCGTCACCAGAATGTTTCTTATATCAAGCATGTGCAAGAATTCGGGTTTCTGTGACGTGTTGGAACGAAATGCTCTCTCCGATACAACATGCACCACCACTGTTAATGATACTAAATATTAAGTATGTAGAAAAGAATATCGCTTGGATTGTCATTGGTCTTGGTCAAATAAAAATCGGGACAACTCTACAATAGGGCTCGACATGTAGGCCGTGACCTAGTTTGTCCATCCTTCGTTGTTGGCCATCCTCCGTTTTTCTGTCAATCCTCCTCCCGTTCTTAGCTATAATGGGGAAAGACCAGGTGAGCTTATGGGATTGCGGTTAGTCAATTGGCATTCTTGTAAACTTGATAACTTTAGTTCTACTTTCTATTTAACAGCCCTTTTGAAAACGAGTTGTATTAAACGATTACTCATTCCACACGATGCCTTCCAGTCTCAGCACCATGCTTCTCCATATCATCTTCGTTTCTACAAATACTAAGGGTCCATCCGTCGTCAGATTCATCATTCTTCTACATTTGGGCTGTTTAAAGGTCCATCAGGACTCGTTCAACAGACTGATATGTCTTGTTTATCGGATGTTCCAGTCAAATTATGTACAAATCAGCCTGCGGAGCATGGCAGACACTTGGGGGTCACTTTCTCCGTCGTCGTCGGCGTCACACGTTCGTCTCCGCTCAATAACTCCTGAAAAATCCGGAGAATCTGGATATTATCTGGAGATTTGGCAGGCCTGGTAAACTTTATGCTAAGTAACTTGATTGTCCTTGGTGAGGGGATGGCCCCTATTGGTTTTGGGGTCAGTAGGTCAAAGGTCAATGCCACTGGTACACAAATCGTTTCGATAACTAGCTTTTAAAGGATTGCACCCGCCATCTGTAAATTTTATAATTTGATTGTCCTTGGCGAACAGAAGATAATTTTTTGGCTATATATTTCGAAGAAATGACGAGATATTCTACTCGCGTCTGCGTCGGCCTTTGCTTAACCTTTTTCGGTAAGGTCATATCTCAGAAACTGCTGGATAGATTTCAATGAACCATGTAAATAGATAACATGCAAGGCACAAGCGAACTCTGCAACCTATTTTGACAAAAGTTATGCCGTCGTCGTCTGATAGATGTTTACTAGTTTGTGCTCTTGCACATCGTCTTTCATCCGATCTTTACCAAACTTTGCTAGATTGTTGATATCAATGAAAGCTCAAAAGAGTTTGCTATTCGGCTAAAAATCGATCCCAAAAGAACTTGAACATGCAATGTCCTGTTTCGAAGTCTAACGCCTAATCCATCGGGCCACGGAACCTATGATAATCTGATCTACACGTGGGTTCACTTGGAGTCAAGTAATTGTAAAACAACGAAAAAAACTCGATCCCGGCAGGACTCGAACCTGCAATCTCCTGATTCGTAGTCAGGCGCCTTATCCATTGGGCCACGGGACCTGTGATAATCCTATTTACACATGGATGCAATTGGAGTCAAGGCGGAAAGGTTATAAAACAAGTGAAATAAAAATCAATCCCGGTCGAATCTGCATTCTGCTGCAGATTCGTAGTCGGACGTCTTATCCATTAGGCCACGGGACCTTTGATAATCCAAAATTAGCAACATTTATATACTGAAAGGAAAAAGAAACGCGACACGGGAATTTGCGCTATATATTGTATATTCTGTACACTTAATTCCATATATATTCCATGGAAATCCCAAGAAAAAAAAAGTTGCAGTTAGTTAGAGGAAGGACACAACTGTGATGTTGTAGACGTTTTAATCACAGTACACGTTGTAACAAGAAATTCATAAATTTTGAAATTCCTCTTTGAAAAATTGAGCCAGTTCAGTACTGTATTTAACGTAAAGAGTTAGCAAAATTTGGCATCCTAAGTTTGCGCCAAATGCGTACTCTGTCAATAATGAAACTTTGCAGGAATACTATTTACTGTGTTACATGTTGTTTTAGTCTTTTTTTGCCGAAAGCTAAGATCTTACGTAGCCATGTACCATTCGATTAACAGCAGCATATTGTACATACAATATATAGGGAAATTCCCGTGTCGCGTTTCTTTTTCCTTTCAGAATATATAGAGAGCTTAGAATATATAGAGAGCTTGTGGTGTTTATATAAAACATGATGTCTTATGCTATGTCTTATGCTAAATTTTGCTAACTCTTTACGTTAATTGTTCATCCAGTTTGTTTAAAAAGGGCAATAACTTTAATTGAATGAAGATAGGGTTATGGTTCTTTCGCAGTGTTCTAGTTTTCATTGCCTTCTATCTCGTGTGAAGTTTCATTCAGTGTCATTAGTCGTTTTCAAGAAATATAATACAATTACAATAAGAATACTTGTAATTTAAATGCAGATATAGTTATCGTCCTTGTTGCTGCACCTCTACATGATGACATGAACATTACCTTCAACAAAAAAAGGGATATTTGACAGAAACAGTATTTTTAGCAGATTTGTTTCTCAATATTTAGCAACAGTGACCTGCTACAAAGTGGCATATACGTTCGTTATGGCAATGTTCTAGGTCATTGCTATGTAATTGCTATGATCATGTGAAAATTCACCAAGTAGTTCATGAAAAAGCACCTAAACGCAACAGCAAAACGCAATTGACTTGTTTTCTTTATTCTTAGTAACCGTGACATTGACCTTCATCAGAGTGACATGAAATTTCGTTATGGCAATGTTCTGTGTATGTACTATGACACTGTGAATTTTCGTTATGGCAATGTTCTGTGTATGTAACTGTGAAGTTTCGTTATGGCAATGTTTTGTGTGTGTATTATGACACTGTGAAGTTTCGTTATGGCAATGTTCTGTGTATGTATTATGACACTGTGAAGTTTCGTTATGGCAATGTTCTTTGTATGTACTAGGACACTGTGAAGTTTCGTTATGGCAATGTTCTGTGTATGTAACTGTGAAGTTTCGTTATGGCAATGTTCGGTGTATGTAACTGTGAAGTTTCGTTATGGCAATGTTCTGTGTATGTAACTGTGAAGTTTCGTTATGGCAATGTTCGGTGTATGTAACTGTGAAGTTTCGTTATGGCAATGTTCGGTGTATGTAACTGTGAAGTTTCGTTATGGCAATGTTCTGTGTATGTAACTGTGAAGTTTCGTTATGGTATGTAACTGTGAAGTTTCCTTAACATCCATCAAGTAGTTCACGAGAAAAAAAAAGTAAACGCAAAAGCTAAAGGTAATTGTTGACGGACAGACGGACATATGTACGGACTTCAATAAACCATATGCCCGGTTTGCTACGCAATCCGGCTAAAATAGGTACGGGCAAGTCTGAAACACACGTGGGTTCACTTGAAATCAAGTAATCATAAAATGAGAGATAAAAAGACATCAATCCCACACCTGCTAGATCTTACGATATACCTAAAAACTGGGAAAATTAATTTTAAATTTAAATTTAGAAACAATATCATTTTGTTTAACTGATTCGACAGTTGTAACAAACAATATAATTTTATTAACAACATATTTTATATTCGTCAACAAATGTCAAAACTCTGATCCTAATTTTATATTTTTTAAACAATATCTGTATAAACACATACAATCGAGCAAGAAATAGCGCTTAAACAGGATAAATCAGAACAAAATGTTAAAAAATGAAGAGTCTTTCTCGAACAGAATATTTAAAATGATACGAATTGGAAAAGCTACAGATCTCTATATCTCTCTTCCTTCTCCTTTTAGTATCAACCTGCTGATATACTCATATTTAATGAATTATTTCATACAACGAAAATCACAGGGATATGATTACCGAATCGGAAAAACTTGTACGTCAACTTAAATGCACTGCTGTAAATTTTTTCTGCCAATCTACATAAAATGACAATCCTAATAACGTGCATTTTAATTTTTTTTTATATATCTTATAAATTATAAGACGCATATATGTTTGCAATTTCCCTGTACAATTATGTTAGTTATGTTTTTTATTTTATCACATAACATGCGGTGTGGGAGTGTTATAACACCATTCAGTATTTTCGATATTCCACTAGTGGTATAACATAACGTTAATGACGCCATGGACGTCACGTTAATGTACGTTTTCTGACGTAATGTGACGTTATAAGTTATGTGATAAATAGAATCTAACATTCGTTCTCATTCATTATTGAATTTATTAAACTCGCTAGCAGAAATGATATAATGCTCGGCAAGAGCCTCGCATTATATCATTTTGACAACTCGTTTAATAAATGCAATAATGAATGAGTACTCATGTAAGATCCTCTATATATACTTCCCAGTGAAATAGTGGATTGTATGGTTTGAATAAACCTTATATTCTCATTGTTTGTATTTTAAGTGAGAATATAAGCTTATATTCTCACTGCCGGAAAAAATGGAACTACTTTTTTCTACATTTGCTTATAACAATCATAATTCGTGTCAAAGTTAGAAATATATTCTATGCGCACTAAATATATGTAAATCGCCTCACGCGCTGACGTTACTATATTTATCCGCGAATACGTTAAAGGGGAACTGTCGGAACGAAACGTATTTTCTGTTTGAAACAGTTTGGTAGTGTTGCATGATAAAAAGTATATAATAAATAGAATATGTGTTGGTTTGTCGTGAATAAAGGATTTATATTCATCTCGAAGTGAGAAAATAAATCCTATATTCACTCCAAACCAACAAATATCCTCTATGTATTATGCAACACGTTGATGAAATAAAATATTAAATTTTAAAAAAAAGTAATTTTGGATCAAAACTGATAGAAAAAAAAAATTCACCCCACCCCAAATTTTACAAAAGCAAAATAAGATGAAAATTTAGCAATTATTTTATTGGGGCCTAATGGCAAAACAATCTAAATAATACCGTTGACACATCTCTGGTCCGTCTGATATTTCGCCTGCTTTTTTGCAACTGTATCCAGATTTTTGGGCGTCACCTGCCATCGTATGTTCGGTTTGCCAAACGTGAAGCGTGGTATCCGGCCGTTACCAAGACTACCAGCTACTTCTGTCATGTGTAAAATGGAAACCAGCCTCCTTATAAGTGTGCCGATGTACCAAAAGTATTACAAGCTTTAGTATACACGGGTACTAAACATTGACTCTAGCACATTTTGGAGATATTTGAAAACGAGAGTTAATGACACTTCCGAGGTAGTGACAAGGATTAAAATTACAAAATAAAGGTGAGTTCAGCTCGTTGTTTTTCATAATATCATTAATCCAACGATTTATTTCAAAATCGGGGAATGTTATTCCAATTGTATGTGTTCAAAGTATGTCTAAGTTGCAAAAATATTACAAATTATTGTTTAATTTCACGCCTAGGTCTTTTATAAGATTGAAGGTGTGTTTGTTGTCTTCAACAGATCGCACAATTTTGGTGCATATTCTTATTTATTTAATGAAAGTCAGCAGTTGTTTTAGTGGAGATGAAACGCCTTTCATGTTCTAAACTGGTTTATCAGAAAACTGTCAACAACGGATTTATCGCCAATTTTCGGCAAAAGTCAATGAGCCGGAGCTAGGGGACGATGACGCGGAGGTTACGTCGATGCTAGGAGCATTTTTCTTTCAATTACAAGTCCCAATACCTTATTAATTGTCAAAGTACCATGGCGACTGATCTCGTCGCCTGGATAAAATTAGTATACGTTTTATATCAGTATGCTTTACCTGATTTCCGCAACACAATATCGTTTACGGTTAGGGAAAGGATTGATCAATAGTATTCTACTTATTGTGTTCACAACATGGACACATATGTCTGTGATAGCTGTTAGGTTTTAAACTTGGTCGGTTGTTTAAAACTATATATATATACAGTTTTAAACTTGGTCAGTTGTCGTATATATAGTTTAAAATTTGGTTCGAAATTTTAATATTAAGTTTCGACTTTTCGTGGTAGGATAACATTTCAGTAGGATGATTTATCCGGAGCGATATAAACGGTCTAAACGTTAGGTAGGTATAAAAAACGGACTCACGCGCGGACTGCGGACTAAATTTCGACTTTTCGTGTGAACATCAGGTCGAAAAGTTGATGACACTAACAGGATTCCGTAAATTAAACGAAAAGTACTGTCCCTTGATGTAAAAGTAATCATAGGTGGAGTTGCAGTAGCGCACGTGCAACTATTATTTAGGAATGTGTAGCCATTTAGTCAAATGATAACGCCGCCAGTAGACGTAGATTTTAGTTTACTAATAGTAGGTTAAAGGAATGTTTATCAGAACATAAGTAAATTTGTTATAAGTTGTACATTTTCCATGATGAGGTTAATGGTCTAGACACATTCTGGCCCCACGTCGTTCCCAGGCAAGAATAGGACCTATGCTTATCCAGGCATTCGGGTACAATCCCCCTGACCTTATTTTCATTTTGTCATTTTTTGTCATGTTCAGTAAACGTCTTCATTTTCATCTCAGTATTGTTTCAGGTGCTACTTTAGTGGGGGCAGAAAACAATGAGCCTGGCTTGAGCAAATAATAGAGTATTTATAATAGGATTTGCATCAACTCTGCAGTTCTGCAGGTAAGAAGGTTGTAGGCTCATTCTGCATATTTTTAAATAGACGTAAATGGAGAGTGGGCTTGTAATGTTCATTCCTGTTGGCGCCATATAACCTTTTTGGGTTGGTGCGTCTTAAAATATCAATTCAGTTCAATTCAATTTAACGATCCCAAACCAGCAGTGAGTACATTTGGATAACGAAAGGTTTAACTATAAATGATATATGATTGATTTATGCTTGCTTTTAATTATAATAATAAAGTTGTAAGTTGTACGTATTCTGTGCTCTGAGTAGAGGGTCTGGAGACAGTATGACCCAGTCCAATTTATTCTAAGTAATTTGCAATTTTAACACACTGGTCAGCTCATAATTGTTCTCTTAAAGGGACACACGGAAATCTTGTTTTTTTAAAAACTTGCATTTGTTCAGTCATTAATATTAATTATAAAAATAGTGTAAAGCGGATATTTCGACAATAAAACGCGTTTAAAACATTTTTTACTGAAAAAAAATGCGATAACCTCTTTAAAATTACCTATTAAATACTTTAATTTTACCATATGCAAACGTTTGAAGCCGAAATGAAGGTTTTATTTCATACCCCAGCCAACCCCGTTTTCGCTGATTGGAGAAGGGGTTGGATAGGGTATGAAAGTTAATACTTGGACCACGTAATGTATAGTTAAACCTATGGTAGCATAATACGGAAAAAGGGAACTCAAATGCTTATTAAATTATATGCAAGCAAGTTTCAAGTCAAAATGATACTGGATAAATAAATCGAGACACTAATTTCAAAGCTTAATAAACAACTCAAGATTGCCGCGTGCCCCTTTACTATTGCGGCGTCTCCGTGGCCGAATGGTTGATGACGTTGCGTTGTAAACATTCGCCTCTAACCGCTGCGGGTTCGAATCCCACTTGGAGTTCGACTTGTAAGTGAGGAAGTGTCGATTCTTACGGGTGGCGGGAGGTGTACAGTACTGGTTCTACCCAGAAAAAGTGGGTCGACCGTCATACATAACCTTACATGTGTTGAAAATGACATATAACACCATACAAACAAACACTTTACTAGTAACTTACTGCGTATGTGATAGAAGTTGTACATTTTCGATGACGTGAGGTTGACGATGTGACTCGTTCTAGGCGTCATGAACCAGGCTTTTTCGTTAACCATTGATTTGCAATTTTAAAACACTGGTCAACTCATAATTGTTCTCATGTTACTGCTCAGTAAACTGAACATCAATATGGTAAATAGTTCAAAAAGGAATTATCCATATTGATTTTCTAAATGTATGCTCGGTTAAAAAAAGAAATGGGCCAGAGTTGATAATTGATGTTAAACAATGGAATTGGCATTGTAGTGTTATAATTTATATAACACTGGAAAGATACATTTGTGTAACTTTAAAAGCCGAAAACATTACTAAATTCGAGAATAAATCGACAGAAAAACGATGTCGTAAATGACCTGGGGGTCGATGTTAAAAGCGTGCACAGGTTTTAATAATAAATGGGACACAATGTATATCGTAATTTTGAAATGCATATATCACTGAATGGAGGCGTTTAAAAACAACTATAACCCGAAAACCATTTTTAATTTGAACGAAAAGTGGTAGAGAAAGAAAATCTCAAAAATGTAAAAAGTTCGGCATGAGTAGATCCGTTGCTATAATACAGATCTACACGTGTTTAGTAATGACCCCTACCTGATTTGTGATATCATATCTCTGTCATTTTTTAGCTCGAATTTAAATATGTTTTTGAATTTTATTGTATACAACGTGTATCAATTCAGCGATATATACATTTTAGTAGTCATGTGTATATATTCCTACTATTATAACTTCTGGTCCATTTATATTTTACCGAATATATATAATACAAATATCTCACTTATTCATCATTCTCGCCCTCGATCGATACTAGTATCATGAATTTGAAAAATTCGAAATGACGTCAGTATGCTTATTCATTTGTTGCTGTCAGTTGTAAATATACTTCAGTAAAAATGCACATCACTAGCAATGACTTAAAAACTACATATAAAATAATACTTGCAATTTATTAACCCCTCCATTCATACTCATTTTGTCATTTTTTATCATGCTCATTCAAGGACTTTATCATGACACCGCGTATGCAAACGTGGAAACGTGGCTCCATCGTAACAGGAGTGTCTACTATAGAATTCAGCAACTCTGCAGTTCTGCAAGTAAGAAGGTTCTATTCCCATTCTCCATATCACAGTCCTAATAACAAATAGATTGGACACTATGAAAATTGTGTAAATTTCAAGTGGCACAGTTCGAAAATTTCACAAAATATTTCCCAACTTTAAACACACATATCATGAAGAGTTTTATAGATATAAGTTTCATTCAAGCCAAATACCATCACAAATTTAATTTTCTTTCCAATGATAGTATTTTTGTCTCTTACAATGAGAGCAAAAAAGAAGTTTGATGGAAACTTTGACTATGTCAAAACGATGATTTTTAAGAGAAAAGCGAAAAATGATGACATTTTAAACTTTTAACATTTTTTATACAATTTCTTATTTTGAAAATAAACATAAATTATTATAATACAATTTTGCTATTCACTATGAATCTTTTGGATGTATTCTCACCAAAATCGGTGAATAATTGAGAGAGAAGATAGAAGGTGCCACGTGATATTTTGGTTACTTCATTGGTTAAGATAGGAAGTTTCCTATCTGTTTATTAATATGTCTGTGTCCATATCTTACCTTGATGTAAAGGATGAGCCTGACACGTTCATTCCAGTTAGGCACCATACAACCTTTCATGTGTTGGTGCGCCTTAAAACCCAATTCAATTCATGCAATTTATTAGTATATATTAAACAAAAACTTATGTTTTTCTAAGCATGTGAAGACAATTTTTTTTATAGTAATTAAAGAGACACATGGCAATCTGAAGTTTTTATCAAACATTACAATTAGCACCTCCATTTATTAATCCATTAATCCATTAAAAGTTTGACTTTAAACCTTCTTGTGTATATTTTATATTCTAACTGTTTATTCAACCGTTCAAGTTCTCTTTCAGACTAGTGTTATCTTGGTGCCTTTTGATGTATAGAACTTTCTAATATTAATATTGTTGGCATTTAATGGAAAAGAAGTTGAAGATTTGTTTCAACATTTCATTTTCAGAACTGAACTATAAAACCATTAGAACAGTTTTCTTTAACACACATCATTCAAACAAGTGGTCTTGTGGTATGATATAGAAGAAGAAGCACTTTATTTCAAAATCAGTAAACCATAGGCCCATGTGATCATACAATATATACATATACATTTTTTTAACAGACGTAGCAAGATTCGTACATACATGTATAAGACATCAGATGCAAAGGATATACAAAGTTACACTGTTTACTTCTTACGTGAGAACGAAGAACAAACAAACAAACCATCAGCCTGAAACAATACAATACAAAAAGACATAATTATTATTATATATATTGTAAAACTTGCGACATACATGAACATGTCTCAATTTGCAAATCAGAATTTACGGAGAAGGTGACTAAATATGTATATTAATGTGTTGGTGTTGTATAATAGATAACCATATTCTTGCTATGCACATATATAGAGGATCTGACATGAGTTGTCATTTTATACAAAATTTTATTGAACGAGTTCAGGAATTTGTTTTTAAGCGAGCCTCCTGCGAGCTTAATAACAAATTCCTGGACGAGTTTAATAACATTGTGTATGAAATGACAACGAGTGTCAGATCCTTTTTATCACATGGGTCAAAAACGACAAGAAACTACACATTATTGCTTGTGGTGAATCTACATACGGCGGACTGTTACCGTCACAACATCGCCGATTCAGTGCTATATCCACGGACTCCACGGACTGAACGGGTGTTCCGGGACATTGAATCGACGAACGTACTGACACTGCACTTCAACGACCGACCGATTCGGTCGCCTTGTATTACACATGGTTAATATAAGGAAATACGTAATGGGTATATTATACGGAATACAAGCAGTTCCATGTGATAAAAGCACATGAACACCCAACTTAAACAGGATCAAGATTTTCAAACATAGCTTATATATACTAAAGGAAAACAGAAACGCAATTTGGGAGTTTCCGCTATATATTGGATGTGTAATATGCGGATGTTAATCGAATGGTACGTTGCTACATTAGACTTGTATTCATTATATAGAACATGTCCGAGTGGCGTTTCTTTTTCCTTTACTATAAATTATATAACTTGATAATTGTAATAGTATTCATGGAAACAACATTTCATTCAGTACTTCACCTATAATTTGTTTTTGTTTTATTATATTATTTGAAATGACATCATTCATTCTTCCAGATTTCTCTGACATACACGGACACGTGGCTATTTGGATTGACTACTATATAATTTTCAGCAACTCTGCAGTTCTGCTAAGCCCATTCTCCATATGTTATCTTGATGTAAATGGAGGATGAGCCTGGCATGTTCATTCCATGTAACCGTTCATGTGTTGATGCGCCATAAAACCCAATTCAGTTCAATTCATCGTCCATATTCTGTTATAGAAAGCATGCTAATTGTTTGTTTGTACATGTATGTAAATGAAAGTTAAATTATTATATGGAAATAAAGGAAAACGGAAATAAAGGAACACACGCTTATAACATAGTTTCCCTTTTACAATTATTTCTTACAACACAGACCTAATAACACATAGATTGGACACTATGAAAATTATCTAAATTTCACGTGGCACATTGCGAAAATTTCACAAAATATTTCCCAACTTTAAACATATATATCATGAAGAGTTTTACAGATACACGTTTCATTCATGCCAACTTAATTTGCTTTCCAATGATGATATTTTGCTTTCTCTTACATTTAGAGTAAACAAGGAGTTTGACGGAAACTACGACTATGTCAAAATATTAATTTTAAGAGAAAAGCGAAAAATTATGATATTTTTAACTTTAAACATATTTTTATACAATTTCTTCTTTTGAAAATAAACATGCACTATTATAATACCATTTTACTATTCACTATGAATCGTTTGAATGTATTCTCATCAAAATCAGTAAATAATTGAGAGAGAAGATAGAAGGAAAAGTTAAAGTGCCATGTGATATTTTGGCTACTTCATTTGTTAAGATAGTAAGTTTCCTATCTGTTTATTAATATGTCTGTGCTTACAACAATCAAACCGTACGTTTTCTTTCAATATAAAGCTTTAAATATGTAGTTTGCTGTTGTATCTGTCCGTATATTGGCCATAAACAGACAGACAGTATTATGTAACTTGTTTGTCGTCGATAAGCTTTTTCACCAAAATTGGTTAATAAAAGTTTATTTCACGTAATCTCAGACGAGTTCTAAAGTTTTGCATAATAAATGCATGCATTATAGAGTTATTGCCCTTGGTTATGACAATTAATTTGCGCAATAACTTTAGTAAATTAATTTGGATTATCACCAAAGTTGGGTTGAAGGTTGGTGAAAGTAAGATATTGCAGTAGTTCAATATTGTTACAGCAAGCCTCAACATTATCAACAGTCATTTTCTAGGAATGAATAAAGCAATCTTTTATTTACTGTCTGACAGAAGAATATAATATTGTGTTATTTTCGATGTGATAACCGGCATATACATGTACTGCATCGCACTCCATCATTACTGCATACGACTCATTTTTTTCTTTTCTTCCTCAGCCTCCTCTAGTAGTTTATTTTTTATCTATTTCATGTTTGTTCTGAATTTCATCTTTCTCTTTATCTTCAGCACACTTCTCATCCTCCCATAAACCAAACTTCTTTTTTTTCTTGGGAATATTCTGTGCGTTAGGATCCTTAATTCCCCAGTCCATTGGTTTATCAAAACCAACCAGTGACAGTACGCTTCTTTGCTCAGGAAGTCTTCCTTATTTATTTGTCTTATAATCACCACCATGAAAATACCTTCTTGACATAGATAAATATGTCTACTATTCACTTTTTGTTATTATTAATGCCTAAATAACCCCAGGGAATAAGTATACAGGGAGAAGAAACGGGTTCATAAACGCTCTAGTTAATCGATTTATGTTGTCGCGCTAGGACGCCGCCATTTACTATTTTATCGATACAGGTAAATCGATCGTAAGCGAGTTACATTTGAAAAGTTAAAATTTCAGCCAATATCTCAAATTATGCAGTTTTTACAGCCTCCTTTTTACGGCTTTCTGTCATAATCAACATCACGAAATTACCTTCTTGACAAAGATAAATATGTCTACTATTCACTTTTTTGTTATTATTAATGCCTAATGTAACCCATATTTCGTATCTCGTTTGCAATAGCTCCACAA
>JAWPHD010025215.1:0-16959 GCA_037043455.1 Cyrtodaria siliqua | reverse complement strand
ACAATTCAACCAAACAACCAAACAACCAACTATCATTATTTTAGAATTTATTAAACTAGTAGGCATACATGATATGATGAGATGGTTTGCACAGCAATATATCATTTCTACAAACGACCAGTTATTCGCCATGCTTCCATTTCTAAACCTCACCTAATAAAGTTGATATTCGCTTCATACCATCTTTGCAAACTGGTTTAATTAACTTAATATTTTTCGCATTTTCTTGTTATTTTCCTTTGAAACTAATAGCACTTAATCTAGAATATACTTCATTGTTCAAGTAGGTGGTACTATTTACGCTCGGCTGCGCACGCATAGAAAGAGACTTTTCCGCTTCAAGGAGGTAAACGGACTGTACGCACTGCATGCAGATACTGCGCTTGCATCCGGTGTGTCTTAATTAACAGAAAATGCCGAAACAATTTTTTAATAATGAGCACTCATGTATTACATACATTGTAAAATAAACTAGATGGGTGTTCAGCGGAACACGTGTGTCGCCTGTTAGCGTTTTGTCAGTATAACAAGTTTTTTTGGACCCGAATAAATGAACTTGGAAAAACTGGCCCGAATAAGTTTTCGTGAAGAAAAAAATGAGTATTTAACCCATACAATGACCTTCAGTGTGCCCTTGGCCTTTATATTTTAGTATGACCATGTCGATGTTGTCATGACAAGTATATATTGAAAGACTGATGAAGAAATAAAAATAATTGAGAAAGTTATAGCCAACGTTAAGTTTTTGTGAAGGAAAAAAAGAGTATTTAACCCATATAATGACCTTCAGTGTGACCTTGACCATTATATTTTAGTATGGTCATGTCTATGTTGTCATGATGAGTATATACTGGAAGTTTGATGAAGAAATATCAAGAACAAAGGAAGTTATAACCAACGTAATATTTTTGTTAAGAAAATGAGTATTTAACCCATATAATGACTTCAGTGTGACCTTGACCTTTACATTTTAGTATGGTTATGACGAAGTTGTCATGATGAGTATATATTGACAGTTTGATGAAGACATATTAAGAAATGAGAAAGTTATAGCCAACGTTAAATTTTCGTGAAGAAAAAAATGTGTATTTAACCCATATAATGACCTCCAGTGTGACCTTGACCTTTATATTTTAGTATTGTTATGTCGATACTGTCATGATGAGTATATATTGAAAGTTTGATGAACACATATCAAGAAATGAGACGGACTGACGGCAGACTGGCGGACGGACGGACGAACGGACGACAAAGTGATCCCTATGTATCGCATTTTTCTTCGAAAAGGCGACACACAAACTAACCTTCAATAGTGGCGGCCTCATCCATTTCGATGTTAGGGTTAACTGATAAATTTGATTGTTCTAGTGTGCATTAAAGGCGATAAGCGCACGCGCTGCACGATCTTTCAGTTTTTCAAAATCGCACAGGGTTTTGTATTAAAAGTCAGATATTGAAAAAAAAAGGTAGCACAATTTGAGATTTCAGTACTACCATAGGTTTAAATACATTTATTGGTGCAAAATAATCAACAGTTAGGATTATGTAAAGCAATTTATTTGCACTATACAAATGTGTAAAAAGTTAAAAAATAAATAAATTACAAAATGCCGTGACTTAAAAAAAAGAGCAAAATTGCCGTTTGACTCTTTAAAGGTATTCTGGTGCGTAACCTATGATAGCACAAATTGCTGTCACGCAATGAATATTCTTGTAAATAATGGGTAGTTTTAGATTCATTCATTATATTTGGATCATCTTAAATAGGAAATATCAATATTTTCCACACCACAAAAACACACATTAAGAATTGACACTTTCTCACTTTACAATTCGAGCTCCCAGTGGGATTCGAACCCGCAGGAGTGAGAGGCGAGACAGTTTTAGACGCCGCGACTTCACTATCCCGGCTACGGCGGCAATATTAGGTGATACAAGTGTATTTATCATGAACTATGGCGGTTTCCGGGATAAGGCGGAACCAGCACCCTCACCCTCTAAAACCCCACAAGTATACCCTATACATTCCGGATAACCTGGGGCGCGCGCCATTTCTACTGTTAGTCATCATTGGATTTAACATAAAATTATTCAGGAAAAATACAACTCACTAAACTTCATGTAGAAAAACATTTAATTTCGAAGTATCCTCCGCTGCCCACGCCTCCGCCCCTCCCACACACAAATACTCAAACCAAAATCTTGGATCTGTATCATTTTAGTGACCAATTATTCAGGCAAGCCCCTTTAAAACTAGAGCCGTGTCTGGCTGGTTGTATCGAAGACTGTATTTAGACTGTATTAAGAAAAAATAGTTCGACAGGTCGATGCATATGACGTATATATATATATATATATATATATATATAGAGAGAGAGAGAGAGATATGTCTATGGATCCAGCCGTTGGTAGACATTGGGGGTAAAAATTGCATCCGTTCGTACCTGTTATCCGTTCGTGCCCATTCCGCCGTGGGCGTAACTAAAATTGATGTAGTTTATTCGTCTAGAAAAAAAAATCGTTACATATCATTGGGTAAAAAATACTCTCAGCTATTTAAATTAAAACAACTGTTGCCGTAAAACTTTCTTTTATTGCCGAATTCTCACGCCGAACTTGGCTTAATTCAAAAAGTATATATATTTGGTGCATTCGTTGTTAGAAACTTATGTTATCTCATTGTTCTCAATAACGGTCAACATTGTTTTTATATCAAATAAATATTGAGCATTTCATTTACTTTGGATCAGATATATTAAAAAGAAATAACAGAATTTAAACATGATAAAGAAATACTTAATGTTTATATTTGTTTGTGGTCAATTTTTTTAAATTTCGTGGGCAAATATTGTTTCACGCGTTAACGCATGTGCGTTGGAGTAAACAACTGTTAAAACGGCGATCGACTTCGGCGAACTTATGCAAGTTATGGTAAGTTTGTTTCTCAATATAGTTCAGACGTTGAAGAATATCGTTAAACTCGAAATATGTCTAAGGGGTCTGAACCATGCTCAATACATGAGTCATTTGCATGCACTCCATTCACCCAAGATTTTTTTTTTAAATGGTGCATTCTGACGAGCTTTGGGAGACAATTTTGGTAAATAAACAGAACTCCAAAATCCCCCTTTTTGAGGGATTTCAAGATTTGATTGTCAAAATCCACATCACCCACTACCCCTTCAGTTTTTGAAATTGTCAAAAAGGAAAAATTGTAGGCCCGGGCCTGCAGTGCCTGCAAGCAGCTCCGCCATTAAGCAGACCATGGGCAGTTACACCGATGGGGTTATTGTCGTTTCGGGTATACAGAAACATACCCGTAAATCTTCGCCTATACAGAAACGTACCGGAAATGGATCAATTGGTGAAACTGGAACTGTTTAGAACTTGAAATTCTTGTGTTTTTACATTGTATAAATTAGCAGCATCATGTTTGTATTGTTTCGCTCTTTTTTGGTTAAACAAGAATAATTTTACGACATTGTACTTTCTCGCGATATTTTGTCTCGGGTACTTTAAGTTGATTTTAAGGGTACGTTTTCTGTATATATAAATGTACCCCGGGTACCTTTCTCTAGTACCCAATACGACAATGATCCCGTCAGCCTAGGTATGACAACATTACTGAGTGAAACATTTTGTTTTTACATTGGTTCATGAACTTAAGTTCTTTAAACTATTCACTGTCTCAATAATATGGCGCCTAACAGGAATGAACATGCCAGACTTATACTCCATTTACATCGAGAAACAAAATGGAGAATGGGCCTAGAACCTCCTCACCTGCAGAGTTGCTGCACATTCTATTGTAGACACTCCATTTACGCTGGTGTCACATATATTGTTTTTCTGCCACTGCTCTTGTGATTTGAGTGAGATGGCACCTGAAACTATGCAGGCGTCATGATGAAGACCTTTAATGAGCATGAACAAAATTTTATAAAATGAACATGAATTTGGGGGAGTTCTATCCCTCTCCCTACCCCTCTAATGGGATCTGCAGTGGCCCTATTCTTTGCCCGAGAACCACACGGGGCAAACAGTTTATGAAGACGTTTAATGCTTTTATTGTTTCTGTTTAACAGCAAGTATTTAAAAACGCATAAGACTTATTGGAAATGGCAGTGGAATCCCACTGCATTCCAGTGGAATTTTGGGTTCCCAGCGGGATTCCACTGAATGTAACTCCACTGGGAATCACTGGATGAATATCCCAATGAAAACCGAATATTTTTTTTCCAGTGTGATTCCACTAGGAGAATCCACTTTATTAGATTTTTGATAATCTTATTCTTCTTTTTTCCTTGACTTCTTTCAGCTTGCATTGTTCCAAAGAAACTGTGCTTTGAGATGAGAAGTGAATTTTACTTTTATTTTAACTTACTTATTTATTGTTTTGCTTACAATATTTATTCTTTTATTTATGTAAAGCTGCGTTATTTCTTTGTTTTATAGGAGTTGCGTTATTTCAGTTTATTTGAGGAGCTGCGTTAAAGCTGCGTTATTTCTTTGGTTTGGGGAGCTGCGTTATTTCTGTTTTGGTAGAGCTGCGTTAAAGCTGCGTTGGAGCTACGGTCAAGCTAGCGGTATTGGCCAAGCTAGGATAAAGCTAGCTCTAACGCAGCTTTACACAACACAGTCTTAGCGCAGCTCCCCCAAAAAACACAGAAATAACGCAGATTTGACACAGACCTACGTTAAGGCTAGCGGTATTGGCCAAGCTGGGATAAAGCTGCGTCTTATCCAAGCTGGGATAAAGCTGCGTTTTTGACTGCCAATGCCGCTAGATTAACGTAACTAAATATTGCATTAAAGCTAGCTTAAAACTAGCTTAAAGCTATACCATTTTCGCTAGGGTAGATTGAACAGAAATATCTAAATGTCTGTTTCCTTAAGTCAACTGATGAAAACTACAGATGTTTAAAATCGTATAGTATTTTGTGTTTCTGTTAAGGGCTCGGTCCATTTGAAAGACAAACAGAATAACTATAAAGAGATGTAAATGGCAAAAATGCATTACTTAGCTGTACATGTTACAGGCCACCTTATGGTTATTTGAAATCTTTAAAAGTACTTTGTTTTTGTGTCACCATCGTAGCATGGTAGACACTGAGGGATCACTTTGTTGGTCGTCTGTCCGGCGTCTGTCATCCGTCACACTTGAAACTGCAGCCTAACATTGGCGTTAACTTGAATAGTACTCATAAAACTTCACACACATCTTCATCTTACCTCAAGTAATGTTGTCTCACATGTTCAATAGATCTGACTTTTTGTTTCAAGTTTCGCAGAGGTGTGCCCTTTTTCATCAAACTTTAACCTACAACCTAACCAAGCTGGCCATAACTTAACAAGTATTTGACCTTTGTTCATGCAACTTCACACACACATTTATCTTACCCCAAGGAATGTTGTTAACCATGACCATACCAATAAATCTGATTTTTATTTCATTTTGGCAGAGTTATGCCCCTTTTCATAAAACATTAAACTACAACAAAACAAAGCTCATTACCTGCCATAATGTGATAAGTTTGACCTATGTTCATGGAACTTCAAACTTATCTTCATATTACTCCAAGGAATATTGTTACACATGTCTATTAACTCTGACTTCAATTTAGGCAGTTATACGCAGCTTTCCTTTAATCTGCAACCTATCCTGGCTCAGAACTTGGCAAAGTCTTAACTTATGGTCATAAAACTTTATACAGTTTTATGCCCCCACTTGGGGGGCCATATATTTTTGCACTTATCCGTCCGTAGGTACGTCCCGAAAACTTGTGTCGCGCGATTCTTCATAACTATTGTTACCACGGTCGCGAAACTTTACAGGAATGTTGACCACCAAGGGAAGATGATCACCTGGGTCAAAATAAGGCTGTAAAACTTGTGTCGCACCCTCCTCCATTACTGTTTAACCCTCGATCGCCAAAATTTACAGGAATGTTAACCAGAAAATGAAGATGCGCACCTGGGTTTTCGTTTTTATTTTGGACCAATAACCAGAGAAATATGGCCCTTAACTAAGTCAAAATAGGGGCTGAACAAATTGTGTCGCGCCCTTCTCCATTACTATTTAACCCAGGGTCGCCAAACATTACAGGAATGTTGATCAACAAGTGAAGACGCGTACCTAAGTTGAACGTATTTATCAGTGCGTATGTTCATTATCAAAATGCTATGGCATAGTGACCTAAGTGGGGGCATCCGTGTCCTATGGACACATTTGTAGTTCTTTATCACTCATTTAATGCTGAACTATGCCCCTTTTCATAAAACTTTAACCTGCAACCTAACATAGCTCATAACTTCGCAAAATACTGACCTATGGTCATGAAACTGCATACAGTATCTCCTTATCAATTATCAAATGCAGTGTTATGACCCTTTTCATGAACTGTAACAAATAAAACAAATCTGTTTCAATTCATGAAGGATTGCACCCCGATCTTCAAACTTTATAGTTAGATTGTCTGAAATAAGTTCATGACAGGCGGCACAAGTGTTCAGTGGAACACCCTTTTAGTTATGTAAGGGGCAGGCGTGACGCAATGGATAGCGTTGTGTGCTTAAAACCGGTCTACACTGATTAAAGTCGCACCAGCGCTACTGAGTTTTGTCAGTGTTCTTGGGTACGACACTTTCCTTTATCCTCGTCATTCGGATGGGCATCAACTAGACTTTCTTGCATATTGGAGTATATCCTCCGAAGAGAACCATAGGAATACATTCGCTAGTAAGAGTAGGGCAGCTTCCCCTCTCTCTGGGGCGGCTCTAAATAACCTAAAGTGTGTTGATGAGCTGTTAAACAACATTAAAACCATTTTTTTCCCTGCCTGTGGCAGATCTAAATAACCTATAGTTTGTTAATGAGCTGTTAAACAACCTTCAAACAAATTTTCCGTGTGGCGTCTCTAAATAACCTATAGGTTGTTGATGAGCTGTTAAATAACATTCAAATCAATTTTCCCTGGGGCGGCTCTAAATAACCTATAGTTTGTTGATGAGCTGTTAAACAACATTCAAACCAATATTTCCCTGGGGCGGCTCTAAATAACTATAGTTTGTTGGTGAGCTGTTAAACAACCTTCAAACATCTTTTCCCTGGGGCGGCTCTAAATAACATATAGTTTCTTGATGAGCTGTTAAACAACATTCGAACCATTTTTTCCCTGGGGCGGCTCTAAATCACCTATAGTTTGTTGATGAGCTGTTAAACAACATTCAAATCATTTCTTCCCTGGGGCGGCTCTAAATAACCTATAGTTTGTTGATGAGCTGTTAAACAACATTCAAACCATTTTTCTCTGGAAAGGCTCTAAATAACCTGTAGTTTGTTGAAGAGCTGTTAAACAATATCCAAATCAATTATTTGTTGAACCCGTTTAATGTGTGAGTTTGTTAGTCCGTCCGTCGGTTAGTACTTGCTTCTGATTTTTATACGCCCGTCTTGGCGGGATGTATTATGTGATCACGCACAGCAGACGGGCAACATTCACATTTATAATCCAATCTAGATGAAACTTGGGGACAATGTTTATGGGCATAGTACCTCGGGTCAGGTTAGATAGCCAGCTACATTGCTCCCATAATGCCTGAGTTACGGACCTTACATTTTTGAAACTTGATGATTTTAGCAGTTTCCGCTCATAACGTATTATTGATGCAATTAATACAAGTTGATGCATTGTTTGATAGAAAATAATAAATTAGCATATCAATTCGATTAAAAATATTTGGTTTAGTTTCTACCACAACTGTTGTTGTTTTTTATAAAAGTGCACTTACATTTCTACACAGATACGTGCTAAATGCAAATACAAAGTCAACCCTTAAACAATTTATAATCATTGTACACAGCAACAGCTGTTATAGTGGTATCACACACAAAGAGTTGCTAGTTCCTCACACTTGCTATTTCAGTTAGGTCAGTGAAGTAATACGAGATTAGTACATGTTATTGCGCACTGCACAATCTCTGTAAAGAGGCACTAACGAGAATAAATAAAAGTCCCTTTATTGTAATTGTTTGTGAAGTAGATGTTAAGTGGATGTTAAGTTTCATGTGTCTCACTAATTCCTATTGTTTTGAAGTGGCTGTAAATGATTTAAATGCAATATGGTAACTATGGTTGGGAAGTTTTGATTTTGCAACAGTTTCAGTTTCAGGTTCAGTTTCAGTTTTCTTTTTCTTATTTTTCCTGTTTGTGAAGTGGCAGTAAAGTGCTTGCACCGACCTACCATATGTCTCATATACCGTTTTAAGTGGCCTCTACGGGTTATATTAATTTTGAAACAATTGTAGATCACGTCATTTTCTATATCATTAACTACTAGCCAATATTTATAAACAAAAAAGGAAGTAAAACTGGGGACAAAAACACCGTAAGTATATGCGTATTCTTGCATATCCACGTTTTATACAAGTCCTGAAAAATCCGATATTAAACGTGGGGGTCAGGTAAAAGCCATGCGCATCAACAATAGGGCCTTATGTAATATCAGATAAATAAAAAAGCGACGTCATGTCATTGGGTAAGTATACATTCTTGCTTATGATATCATTTTCATAAATCTGAAGGTCTGAGCCTAAACGGTGCTATAAATACCGGTATATTTCAGCCGTGCTATGAATGACAGATTCGGCAGTATTACTATGCTCTACTGAATTGTACACGCGCGTAGTTGTAATGTTTACACACAACCTGTCGATCAAATATGTAAAACACGACTACCCATTATCAAAACAGCATTCCTTGACATTGGATTTGCCCAATAATATACACAGGCGATTGGCTGCAATAATCAAATCATGGGTCATGCTCGTGCCGCGTGATAATGCTATTTCTTGATTGGATCGAGCTGTTATTTTTACTGAAAACTGCAAGGCCCTAAAACTTCTTGCACGGCGTAGTTGGATAAATGGCTATGGTACAAAACATTTATAGCATATTTTTCTTGTATGCGATTTATACTGCACTCTCGGGCCTGCGGCCCTCGAGAAGCAGTATAAATCGCATATACTCGAATAATTATGCTATATATATTACATATACTCGAAAAATTGTGCTATACATATTACTTGCAAAGTCTCAGACCCCGATTGTTCCTAGCATGAGCTTCTACTTGCTTCTCACCCTGGTTCCTGTTGGTTGAATTTGCAATGTCGAGTTCATATAAAATAATACAAATGGCTTAATTTGTCGATCCTCTCGGATTTTTATGTTCATTTAGAGGAATTTCTCTCAAACATCAGACGAGGAATTCGTACTCATTCAGTCGGCTGGCGTGGCCTAGTGGATAACTTGAAATCCAAAGTACCCGGGTGCAAGCCTTACAGGCACCACTGAATTTCGTCGGTGTATTCTTGAACACGACACTTGAATGATGTAATGATGTAAACCGGGCGGTATCGGAGTATATCCTTCGAACACGTTAATGAACCAAAGGCATATATTCGTCAGTAAGCGTAGTGCAGGTACCCGGATTCCTATTTATTTATTAACTTAAAAATGAAAGTAGAATATAATAAGAGGTGTCGAATCAATGCAGTTTGTTCACGGTGTCAACAAAGATCAGAATTTTATTTTCTTAAATGCCACGTGCTCCCTACTTTTCTCTGCAGTATTCTAGAGAGGAAGCTCATATCACTAAGAATATGTAAGTACATCTTAGTTTGAACTTGTTTGAAACAATTGCAACTGGCAAGCTTGTGAAATTTGTACAGGACTCATTGGGATTTGTTTTACTTCCGGAACACCTATAACTATAGAAGGTCACGGCATGCATGTCGATACCTTTGGAGAAGTAGTCCATATCTTTGATTTGAACTACACTCAGGTCAATCACACGAAATATACGTTTCTGACATGCATAATATTTAATAGAAACTAATCCGCCAAATAACGGAAAAATGGCACTACAAAACCGTCTATCAGAAATCTATCCAGATGTTCATGTCATATAATAATGTATATATGCCTGCCTATTAAAAGTATAGAATTTTTCACGGGTTATTGAATACCCGTAAATGAATATGCGTAAAAGATTAAGAGTTAGTAACTCTTAATACAACGCACCAGTTTTGGGGTTTGGCCTAGCTGGTTAAAGCCATTTATATTGTGTCTATAGAGTTTGGATTCTCAAAATATGTAAGTTATATATATACTGATAAACATAAGTTTAGCAGGTAAATAACATAAAGCCCTTTGACCAGATTCTAAGATATGTGTAGAAGCGGTCATGGGCAATATAATTTACATACTTATCAGCTATATAAAGGGAATAAGTCATTAACAACATGTGGTAATCTACATGTTTTACAGAAATTATAATTTCGGTCTTATGTCAATGTAAAGGGAGGTAATATCACAAATGGTAAACTTTGGTTAACTATATCTTTATAATGGCAAGGAAACTGTCGATTGTTTTAGTGGTTTTTATAACTTGAGGCCCATAGTAGTTATTCTGTAATGTTTGTTTAATCTTGCTCTTTACCTTATTTGTATTTTTAAATGTGAAATTGTATATTTTATCTAAATGGGAGATAACTATGATACTAACAATGGAATACAAAAAGTAACCTAAGTTATGCCGATGATTTAAAATACTTCTCAATATAAAATAACATTACATTTATTTAAGCTAGATGTGCAAAAGGGCTTGCTAAACTTTTTTTTCCAGTATATATACCTCGTCGTCAGTAGGTTAAATTTAGAACGATTTACATACACTGCCAAGAAAAAAAAACTTAGTTCTAGAAAAAAACTTATATTAAGAAAATGTATCTTGTTTTGAGACAATTTTTCTTGGAAGTATACTTCGATATTATTACTTGTTTCTGCCACCATTAGGAATCTTGAAATAAGAAATAGTTTTTCTATAACAAAAAAAACAATTCTTGTTTTATTCACACGTGGTTCTCATGTCAAGAATTAATTTTCTCAAAATAAGAAACAAAATCTTAATTTAAGATCTTACACTTTCTTATATTTTTCTTAAATTAAGAACTTATCTTAATCTAAGAAACCCTATTTTCTTATAACTTTCTAATCACTTTTCTTTAATTAAGAACTCAATCTTAATTTAAGAAACCAATTGCTTTATAACAAGAAAAAGGGAGTATAGCTAGAAATATTTTCTTATAAGAAAATACCAAGAAAGTGTACTATCTGAAAACAAGAAAAAACAAGAAAATTAACAGGAAAACCATATCTTATTCTGAGTACTACTAGACAGAATCTTGATGAATTCTACAATTTCTCAAATCAAGAAAGTTGACGAATTCTACAATTTCTCAAATCAAGAAAGTAATACGAGATTAGTGCACTTCACAATCTCTGTAAAGAGGCACTAACGAGAATAAATAAAAGTCCCTTTATTGTAATTGTTTGTGAAGTAGATGTTAAGTGGATGTTAAGTTTCACGTGTCTCACTAATTCCTATTGTTTTGAAGTGGCTGTAAATGATTTAAATGCAATATGGTAACTATGGTTGGGAAATTTTGATTTTGCAACAGTTTCAGTTTCAGTTTTGCAGCAATGTAGCTGTTATGTATTTTCTGCACAAGGGTCTTTAACATTGCATACATAGTGAATTTGTCAAATAGCTGCCATCACAGCACGAATGTAATAACTTATGTATGCATGAAGCTATAGTTTTGTCTTTTGTGTGTGTGTGTAGCCCACTGTATTAATTGCAAACTTGTAGGACTTTAAACAAAGGCAAAAGCAAAATTATCCAAATATATGTATTTTAATCCAGCCTTTTTGGCAAGTGTGTTTTTTACATATCATATCACATGTATATGTAGTCCGTGTCTTCTCTGACGTTTATAAAGCCTTTTTAATAGTTTTTTATGGTACGGCTTTACTAACGTCAGAGAGAAAGACCGGTCCAAAAAGCGGAATTTGCCGCGACCAGCTCAGATCGACTTTTCTAGCCACTGTGTTGATGTCATTACACCCGCGAAAATTTTAACAACTGTTCAGGAATATTTTCTTTAACATCTACACAAGAACTGCTCAAGAATCGCTCTTAAACAGTTCATCAACAGTTATTGTCCAAAACGGTAAATGGCCCAAAACTATTCAAGTTTTTGTTCAAAGAACTGTTCAACAACTTTGTTGTTCACGAACTGTTATAACAAGTTCTTGAACTTATCAGTTCTGGAACAGTTCTTGAACTTACAAGTTCTTGAACAGTTCCCGAACACAAAGTTCAAGGATATTGAGGCATTTAACATTTTGGACAAGAACTGTTCAAGAACTGATAAGAACAATTCTTGAGCAGGTCTTGAACAGTTGTTCAAGAACAATTCTTAAGCAGTTCTTGAACAGTTGTTCACGAACAATTCCTGAACCGTTCTCCATAAATACGAAGCTCTCAGACGTAAGAATGCTGTCATCGGCAGAGGAAATATTTCTACCTGTTACAATTTGACAAGTAAACAAACACTAAAACAAAAGGTGCATCTTCAACCCACCGACATTTTTGGACGATATTTCCAGTGGTATGAATGGGATCTGGAAAATATGTGAGATCCCAGCGAGATTATTGGGCAATATTCCCAGCAGGGTGCGTTCCCACTGGGAATATCTCCCAATAATCTCGCTGGGATCCCGCCAAAAATATCAGTGTGATCCCACCATTAAATCTCAGTTGGATTCCAGTGACATCCCAGTCAGAATATCACTCATATTAAACGCGTCCATTTTAACATGCAATTAGGTAAACCTCACGCGAGTGAGATGAACAAAGTTAGCAAGGTGAGCATGTGAGAACTACCAGGGTTAGCAATGTGAGCAAAGTGAGCGACATAAGCCCTCATGTGTGTTTTTACTCTCTGAAATCCATACAAAATGGCTGGTGAGTTTGCCATTAACACAAATGCGCCGTTATACACAAACATGGTCCGCAGATTATCTGATACCAGTAATAACAAAATGACCGCAAGTGATACATGGAGAATATATGACGGACAACGCCCTATCACACAAGCTCAATATAATTATATAGCTTACTTAATAAATGAGGTAAAAATTTAATGATCTCATACTGTTTGACGGTCCGTCATTACCAATTGGTTTCAAGATCGCCAACATCTTGGGTTCAAATCCCAGCTGGGGCACATACACAGTTCCTAAGCGAATGGATTAGACTCTACAATATTAAAGATTTATGAGGTCTTCGGCACCACCATTAAAACTGACACAGTGTTTCAAACAATGTCTGTTCATGAGAAGTAATGAAAGAAGCAACACTTCTCACGCCCCCTAGCACCGGCTTAAGCGGTATTCTACTTCAAAGCCACCTATATTGAGCTCGTTGGTCCCAAAGGACCAGTAAAAAATAACACTACTGATTCGTAGCACGGGGAGACTTTTTATAGCCGCCACACTGCACTAAACGAACGCTAGTATGAATGTTAATAAGTAGTGATAAAGGTGATCCTTTGAGAGCAACTGACACAATTAAGAGAATAAAGCAGCAGTCTCGGTTTTATTGAGTCTGTTCATGAGAAATAATGAAAGAAGCAACAATTCTCACGCACCAGAGCACCGGCTTAAGCGGTATTCTACTTCAAAGCCACCTATATACTGGTCAATATATCTAAGACGTATGCATTGAATTTACAATTCAAGCATCTAAAGTGATTATCAATATATTTATTTACCTATCGGAACAGAAATATCTGTTGTATTAATCGTTTTAAAGTTGTAACGGTCAACCCTTTTCAGACGAAGTTAAAAAATATTAAATTCCCTACATTTGTTATTATTCAGGTCAAGAGTCACGTGATCGTGACGGGTGCAGTGATAAAATAAGACAATTTCAAAATGTGACCAACTCTTCCTTTTGACTAGCAATTCTCTGAACCATAAAATTCCTCCGTGTTGTCTGTTGATACACGTGGTTGATAAAGGACGATGAATGCCTTCACCTCGCGCGAGAATATCACGGGACTTTAATTAATATGCAAGATGACAATATGGCTGATATAGTAAATAAAAGTGTGCTTCAAAACATAAATGGAGGCCCCGGGTTTAATCCTCCGTGTTGCCACTGAGTTCCGTCGGTCTGTTCTTGGGCAAGACACTTTCCCTTAGCCTCGTCCGTCGGATGGGGACGTAAACCGGGCGGTCCCGTGTATCGGTCTATCCTCCGAGCACGTTAAAGAACCATAGGAATCTATTCGATAATAAGAGTATGGCAGGTTCCCGGATTCCTATTTATCCTTCCCCTCTCTCTGGGGCGGCTCTAAATAACCTATACTGTGTTGATGAGCCGTTAAACAACATTCAATTCAATTCAAAACATAAATGTTTTATTGTGTCACTACAATCGATAAAGGTGCAGAAAGTGCATGATTGTATGTTTTTAGCAATCCCCCCGTTTTCACTTAATATAGGAGTTCCTCTGACCCTAATAAGCCACACAAAAAAAGGCTTTTTGGAACTAAGAAGGCTCAGATATCTGTATGGTACACGTTTCCGTCACAATTGACGATTATAACGCGGGTAATTAATATATTACATAGCTATAAGTGTAGTATTGATAAACCAAAATTGTATAAATCATTTTCTTGAATATCCTGATTAAAACATGACTATATGGATAGCCCACTTCTTTGTATACAAAATATCTCATTCAGAATACGTTTTTGTTTTGACCGGAAACGGGCAGGAAACCACCGTCTGCTTTTCAAAGCAACTCAAATCGCCGTTCTAAAACCTCTTAATGGTATGCTTATAAACCAAACAGTCTATACAAATTGTTTAAATCATAAACGTATGCATGTAATTAATTGTAATAATCTGTTTTCTAACGCCTAAAAGTCTTCATATATGATCGCCGTACATTCGCGAAAACTGATGACATAGTTTCAGCATACGATTTCATCCATCTAAAAAGTCTTAAGAAACTAATGAGTCCCTGTTTCGTGAAAGAATATATATATATACTTGTTTATACGCATGAAATCTGTTACGTCTACGCTTGAAAATACTTACGTTGTTTGTAGAAAACGCGGGCATCCAAACTGTGACGCCGCGTAATTTTGGGTGATATTATTCCCCGGTCCACTTCCCGGCTTCCCGGTTAAAACACGATTAAACTCAAGTGTTCACAAGTATGAAGATAAGATTATCATTTAATTGGAAAGCACACATGCACTGAGTTTGTAGCATTATGATCATGAATTCATGATGCACTGATTTGTCATGACTTTCTTAAACTGATATAATTTTTTCTTGAACGGTTTTTCACTTTCTAAAAATGAGATAAAAGAAACATAATCTTACAGCTAAATATTGATTTTCTTAAAAGTAAGATTGTTTATCTTCAGAAACAACAAAAACAAAAACAAAATCTTATAAAACTTATATTAAAAATAACTTTCTTGAATTAAGATAAATATTCTCGTTAGTCATCGGTGTCATTCCAAACAAGAACGCGCATGAAAAGTTTTTTGTATTTATTCTTAATTCAAGAAAATATATCTCATATTAAGAATACTTAACTTATAAGAAATTTGTTTAGCAGTGATATGTTGTAAAATTCGGCTGTTGTTGGCGGGATAGCTACTTTAATTCAATTAATGTCATTAACAGTAGGATGCATGCAGTAGAGGAGACCGGACATGACCTATATGCCGTTCAAAGCAGATCACAGCGATCCGAAAGTTTGCAAATGATGTTAGATGCATATAAGAAACATGCTTTTGAAGGTTGGTGGAAATCCTGCAAGAAAAATTCAAGATAAGCATGTTTTGCGGAGACCGGACGTGACCTATAGTTCGTTTAAGGTAGGTCGCAGCGACCATACATTTAGCACACACGATGTTAGATGCATATAAGGAACACGCTGGCGGAGATTAGTGAATATCCTGCAAGAAAGGGAGCAAGATACGCATATCGCAGCGGAGACTGGCCATGACCTATATTTCGTCGGAAAATAGGCCACAGTCACATGACATTTTGCACAGGATGAGGATTATGCTGGTGAAGTTTGCTTAAAACCATTCAAATAATGAAAAATATATAAACAAATAAAAGTCGGAGGCACGGAAGAACGAACGCAAGTTAATTTACTGACACATACGTGTGCCCGGACGACATTGTGATCGTTAAGCGGGCTCGGCAAAAAACATAAGAGCTATGCTTCTGACAGCTAATTTCTGCATACATTACCTCAATCTCACCGTTAGCAATCAAGAAAAAAGTGAGTTTGCAGGTGCTGATATAGTTGTTCTATAGATTATATTATGTTCATCTCCAAAAAGTATACTTGACAAATCGTATTTGACTGTTATTCCGGTATTCAAACTCATACGTGTATACACATATGTAACAATGAATACTCCTCTCTCACCGCTCTAGTTCTCTGCATTTAGCAAATTTGTACCTTGATATTCAGGGAAACAGCATGTTCATTAATTGCGTCATATTTGCGAATTAAAGTAGGCTCCCCATCCCATAACCTCTCCCACCGAAAGTGGAGGAGAGTGCATCTTTACTATCCCGGCCTGGGTTTCGTTAAACAATACAAGTACACACAATACATCTATTAATCTTTCACTACTAGTCTGTTTAATTAACCTGTATTGAGAAACCACAAATTTAAGACACCATTTATGATAGGTCCCTTGGATGGTCGCTGAATAGAGGTTATACTGTATAAGTTAGGTAACATAAGTACATTTATATAATTTATTAGCAAACGAGACAAGATCTGATCAGATCTTGATGCGAAGCAAGTTTGATCTAAACACCTGATATACGGCAAAAACACTTACTTATGGCTATTTCAGGACTGGTACACACAATGTTCTAGCTGATGGATTATGCTGGACACATATTTAGCTGGCTTCTTAAATACAGCTTGAAAATAGGTTTCTTCAAATACATATGAATGTAAGTTTTAAACCAGTCTATTGACCAGAATGACAGATTCCCT
>JAWPHD010025214.1:0-16961 GCA_037043455.1 Cyrtodaria siliqua | reverse complement strand
ATATATATTTGTAAGAACTGAATATATATGCGTAAAAATGGAATATATATGCGTAAGAACGGAATATATATGCGTAAGAACGGAATATTTATGCGTAAGATCGGAATATATATGCGTAAGAACGGAATATATATGCGTAAGAACTGAATATATATGTGTAAGAACTGAATATATATGCGTAAGAATGGAATATATATGCGTAAGAACGAAATATATATGCGTAAGAACGGGATATATATGCGTAAGAACGGAATATATATGTGTAAGAACTGAATATATATGTGTAAGGACGGAATATATATGCGTAAGAATGGAATATATATGTGTAAGAACTGAATATATATGTGTAAGAACGGAATATATATCTGTAAGAACTGAATATATATGTGTAAGAACTGAATATATATGTGTTAGAACTGAATATATATGTGTAAGAACTGAATATATATGCGTAAGAATGGAATATATATGCGTAAGAACGGAATATATATGCGTAAGAACGGAATATATATGCGTAAGAACGGAATATATATGCGTAAGAACTGAATATATATGTGTAAGAACTGAGTATATATGCGTAAGAATGGAATATATATGCGTAAGAATGGAATATATATGCGTAAGAACGGTATATATATGCGTAAGAACGGAATATATATGCGTAAGAACGGAATATATATGCGTAAGATCGGAATATATATGCGTAAGAACGGAATATATATGCGTAAGAACTGAATATATATGTGTAAGAACTGAATATATATGCGTAAGAATGGAATATATATGCGTAAGAACGGAATATATATGCGTAAGAACGGAATATATATGCGTAAGAACTGAATATATATGTGTAAGAACTGAATATATATGTGTAAGGACTGAATATATATGCGTACGAAAGGAATATATATGTGTAAGAACTGAATATATATGTGTAAGAACGGAATATATATCTGTAAGAACTGAATATATATGTGTAAGAACTGAATATATATGTGTTAGAACTGAATATATATGTGTAAGAACTGAATATATATGCGTAAGAATGGAATATATATGCGTAAGAACGGAATATATATGCGTAAGAACGGAATATATATGCGTAAGAACTGAATATATATGTGTAAGAACTGAATATATATGCGTAAGAATTGAATATATATGCGTAAGAACGGAATATATATGCGTAAGAACGGAATATATATGCGTAAGAACGGAATATATATGCGTAAGAACGGAATATATATGAGTAAGAACTGAATATATATGTGTAAGGACGGAATATATATGCGTAAGAATGGAATATATATGTGTAAGACCTGAATATATATGTGTAAGAACGGAATATATATCTGTAAGAACTGAATATATATGTGTAAGAACTGCATATATATGTGTTAGAACTGAATATATATGCGTAAGAACGGAATATATATGTGTAAGAACTGAATATATATGCGTAAGAACTGAATATATATGCGTAAGAACTGAATTTATGCGTAAGAACTGAATGTATATGCGTAAGAACTGAATATATATGTGTAAGAACTGAATATATATGTGTAAGATCTGAATATATATGTGTAAGTACTGAATATATATGTGTAAGAACTGAATATATATGTGTAAGAACTGAATATATATGCGTAAGAACGGAATATATATGTGTAAGAACTGAATATATATGTGTAAGGACGGAATATATATGCGTGAGAATGGAATATATATGTGTAAGAACTGAATATATATGTGTAAGAACGGAATATATATCTGTAAGAACAGAATATATATGTGTAAGAACTGAATATATATGTGTTAGAACTGAATATATATGTGTAAGAACTGAATATATATGTGTAAGAACTGAATATATATGCGTAAGAATGGAATATATATGCGTAAGAACGGAATATATATGCGTAAGAACGGAATATATATGCGTAAGAACGGAATATATATGCGTAAGAACGGAATGTATATGTGTAAGAACTGAATATATATGTGTAAGGAAGGAATATATATGCGTAAGAATTGGAATATATATGTGTAAGAACTGAATATATATGTGTAAGAACGGAATATATATCTGTAAGAACTGAATATATATGTGTAAGAACTGAATATATATGTGTTAGAACTGAATATATATGTGTAAGAACTGAATATATGCGTAAGAACTGAATATATATGTGTAAGAACTGAATATATATGTGTAAGTACTGAATATATATGTGTAAGAACTGAATATATATGTGTAAGAACTGAATATATATGCGTAAGAACGGAATATATATGTGTAAGAACTGAATATATATGCGTAAGAACGGAATATATATGTGTAAGAACTGAATATATATGTGTACGAACTGAATATGTATGCGTAAGAACTGAATATATATGCGTAAGAATTGAATATATATGCGTAAGAACGGAATATATATGCGTAAGAACGGAATATATATGCGTAAGAACGGAATATATATGCGTAAGAACGGAATATATATGAGTAAGAACTGAATATATATGTGTAAGGACGGAATATATATGCGTAAGAACGGAATATATATGCGTAAGAACGGAATATATATGTGTAAGAACTGAATATATATGTGTAAGGAAGGAATATATATGCGTAAGAATGGAATATATATGTGTAAGAACTGAATATATATGTGTAAGAACGGAATATATATCTTTAAGAACTGAATATATATGTGTAAGAACTGAATATATATGTGTTAGAACTGAATATATATGTGTAAGAACTGAATATATGCGTAAGAACTGAATATATATGTGTAAGAACTGAATATATATGTGTAAGAACTGAATATATATGTGTAAGAACTGAATATATATGTGTAAGAACTGAATATATATGTGTAAGAACTGAATATATATGCGTAAGAACGGAATATATATGTGTAAGAACTGAATATATATGCGTAAGAACGGAATATATATGTGTAAGAACTGAATATATATGTGTACGAACTGAATATGTATGCGTAAGAACTGAATATATATGCGTAAGAATGAAATATATATGCGTAAGAACGGAATTTATATGCGTAAGATCGGAATATATATGCGTAAGAACGGAATATATATGCGTAAGAACTGAATATATATGTGTAAGAACTGAATATATGCGTAATAATGGAATATATATGCGTAAGAACGGAATATATATCCGTAAGAACGGAATATATATGTGTAAGAACTGAATATATATGTGTAAGGACGGAATATATATGCGTAAGAATGGAATATATATGTGTAAGAACTGAATATATATGCGTAAGATCGGAATATATATGCGTAAGAACGGAATATATATTCGTAAGAACGGAATATATATGCGTAAGAACTGAATATAATTGTAAGAACTGAAGATATATGTGTAAGAACTGAATATATAAGTGTAAGAACTGAATATATATCTGTAAGAACTGAATATATATGTGTAAGAACGGAATATACATGCGTAAGAACGGAATATATATGCGTAAGAACGGAATGTATATGTGTAAGAACTGAATATATATGTGTAAGGAAGGAATATATATGCGTAAGAATTGGAATATATATGTGTAAGAACTGAATATATATGTGTAAGAACGGAATATATATCTGTAAGAACTGAATATATATGTGTAAGAACTGAATATATGCGTAAGAACTGAATATATATGTGTAAGAACTGAATATATATGTGTAAGTACTGAATATATATGTGTAAGAACTGAATATATATGTGTAAGAACTGAATATATATGCGTAAGAACGGAATATATATGTGTAAGAACTGAATATATATGCGTAAGAACGGAATATATATGTGTAAGAACTGAATATATATGTGTACGAACTGAATATGTATGCGTAAGAACTGAATATATATGCGTAAGAATTGAATATATATGCGTAAGAACGGAATATATATGCGTAAGAACGGAATATATATGCGTAAGAACGGAATATATATGCGTAAGAACGGAATATATATGAGTAAGAACTGAATATATATGTGTAAGGACGGAATATATATGCGTAAGAATGGAATATATATGTGTAAGACCTGAATATATATGTGTAAGAACGGAATATATATCTGTAAGAACTGAATATATATGTGTAAGAACTGCATATATATGTGTTAGAACTGAATATATATGCGTAAGAACGGAATATATATGTGTAAGAACTGAATATATATGCGTAAGAACTGAATATATATGCGTAAGAACTGAATATATGCGTAAGAACTGAATGTATATGCGTAAGAACTGAATATATATGTGTAAGAACTGAATATATATGTGTAAGATCTGAATATATATGTGTAAGTACTGAATATATATGTGTAAGAACTGAATATATATGTGTAAGAACTGAATATATATGCGTAAGAACGGAATATATATGTGTAAGAACTGAATATATATGTGTAAGGACGGAATATATATGCGTAAGAATGGAATATATATGTGTAAGAACTGAATATATATGTGTAAGAACGGAATATATATCTGTAAGAACTGAATATATATGTGTAAGAACTGAATATATATGTGTTAGAACTGAATATATATGTGTAAGAACTGAATATATATGTGTAAGAACTGAATATATATGCGTAAGAATGGAATATATATGCGTAAGAACGGAATATATATGCGTAAGAACGGAATATATATGCGTAAGAACGGAATATATATGCGTAAGAACGGAATATATATGTGTAAGAACTGAATATATATGTGTAAGGAAGGAATATATATGCGTAAGAATGGAATATATATGTGTAAGAACTGAATATATATGTGTAAGAACGGAATATATATCTGTAAGAACTGAATATATATGTGTAAGAACTGAATATATATGTGTTAGAACTGAATATATATGTGTAAGAACTGAATATATGCGTAAGAACTGAATATATATGTGTAAGAACTGAATATATATGTGTAAGAACTGAATATATATGTGTAAGTACTGAATATATATGTGTAAGAACTGAATATATATGTGTAAGAACTGAATATATATGCGTAAGAACGGAATATATATGTGTAAGAACTGAATATATATGCGTAAGAACGGAATATATATGTGTAAGAACTGAATATATATGTGTACGAACTGAATATGTATGCGTAAGAACTGAATATATATGCGTAAGAATGAAATATATATGCGTAAGAACGGAATATATATGCGTAAGATCGGAATATATATGCGTAAGAACGGAATATATATGCGTAAGAACTGAATATATATGTGTAAGAACTGAATATATGCGTAATAATGGAATATATATGCGTAAGAACGGAATATATATCCGTAAGAACGGAATATATATGTGTAAGAACTGAATATATATGTGTAAGGACGGAATATATATGCGTAAGAATGGAATATATATGTGTAAGAACTGAATATATATGCGTAAGATCGGAATATATATGCGTAAGAACGGAATATATATTCGTAAGAACGGAATATATATGCGTAAGAACTGAATATAATTGTAAGAACTGAAGATATATGTGTAAGAACTGAATATATAAGTGTAAGAACTGAATGTATAAGCGTAAGAACTGAATATATATGTGTAAGAACTGAATATATATGTGTAAGATCTGAATATATATGTGTAAGTACTGAATATATATGTGTAAGAACTGAATATATATGTGTAAGAACAAAATATATATGCGTAAGAACGGAATATATATGTGTAAGAACTGAATATATATGTGTGAGGACGGAATATATATGCGTAAGAACGGAATATATATGTGTAAGAACTGAATATATATGTGTAAGGACGGAATATATATGCGTAAGAATGGAATATATATGTGTAAGAACTGAATATATATGTGTAAGAACGGAATATATATCTGTAAGAACTGAATATATATGTGTAAGAACTGCATATATATGTGTTAGAACTGAATATATATGCGTAAGAACGGAATATATATGTGTAAGAACTGAATATATATGCGTAAGAACTGAATATATATGTGTAAGAACTGAATATATGCGTAAGATCTGAATGTATATGCGTAAGAACTGAATATATATGTGTAAGAACTGAATATATATGTGTAAGATCTGAATATATATGTGTAAGTACTGAATATATATGTGTAAGAACTGGATATATATGTGTAAGAACTGAATATATATGCGTAAGAATGGAATATATATGCGTAAGAACGGAATATATATGCGTAAGAACGGAATATATATGAGTAAGAACGGAATATATATGCGTAAGAACGGAATGTATATGTGTAAGAACTGAATATATATGTGTAAGGAAGGAATATATATGCGTAAGAATTGGAATATATATGTGTAAGAACTGAATATATATGTGTAAGAACGGAATATATATCTTTAAGAACTGAATATATATGTGTAAGAACTGAATATATATGTGTTAGAACTGAATATATATGTGTAAGAACTGAATATATGCGTAAGAACTGAATATATGTGTAAGAACTGAATATATATGTGTAAGAACTGAATATATATGTGTAAGTACTGAATATATATGTGTAAGAACTGAATATATATGTGTAAGAACTGAATATATATGCGTAAGAACGGAATATATATGTGTAAGAACTGAATATATATGCGTAAGAACGGAATATATATGTGTAAGAACTGAATATATATGTGTACGAACTGAATATGTATGCGTAAGAACTGAATATATATGCGTAAGAATTGAATATATATGCGTAAGAACGGAATATATATGCGTAAGAACGGAATATATATGCGTAAGAACGGAATATATATGCGTAAGAACGGAATATATATGAGTAAGAACTGAATATATATGTGTAAGGACGGAATATATATGCGTAAGAATGGAATATATATGTGTAAGACCTGAATATATATGTGTAAGAACGGAATATATATCTGTAAGAACTGAATATATATGTGTAAGAACTGCATATATATGTGTTAGAACTGAATATATATGCGTAAGAACGGAATATATATGTGTAAGAACTGAATATATATGCGTAAGAACTGAATATATATGCGTAAGAACTGAATATATGCGTAAGAACTGAATGTATATGCGTAAGAACTGAATATATATGTGTAAGAACTGAATATATATGTGTAAGATCTGAATATATATGTGTAAGTACTGAATATATATGTGTAAGAACTGAATATATATGTGTAAGAACTGAATATATATGCGTAAGAACGGAATATATATGTGTAAGAACTGAATATATATGTGTAAGGACGGAATATATATGCGTAAGAATGGAATATATATGTGTAAGAACTGAATATATATGTGTAAGAACGGAATATATATCTGTAAGAACTGAATATATATGTGTAAGAACTGAATATATATGTGTTAGAACTGAATATATATGTGTAAGAACTGAATATATATGTGTAAGAACTGAATATATATGCGTAAGAATGGAATATATATGCGTAAGAACGGAATATATATGCGTAAGAACGGAATATATATGCGTAAGAACGGAATATATATGCGTAAGAACGGAATATATATGTGTAAGAACTGAATATATATGTGTAAGGAAGGAATATATATGCGTAAGAATGGAATATATATGTGTAAGAACTGAATATATATGTGTAAGAACGGAATATATATCTGTAAGAACTGAATATATATGTGTAAGAACTGAATATATATGTGTTAGAACTGAATATATATGTGTAAGAACTGAATATATGCGTAAGAACTGAATATATATGTGTAAGAACTGAATATATATGTGTAAGAACTGAATATATATGTGTAAGTACTGAATATATATGTGTAAGAACTGAATATATATGTGTAAGAACTGAATATATATGCGTAAGAACGGAATATATATGTGTAAGAACTGAATATATATGCGTAAGAACGGAATATATATGTGTAAGAACTGAATATATATGTGTACGAACTGAATATGTATGCGTAAGAACTGAATATATATGCGTAAGAATGAAATATATATGCGTAAGAACGGAATATATATGCGTAAGATCGGAATATATATGCGTAAGAACGGAATATATATGCGTAAGAACTGAATATATATGTGTAAGAACTGAATATATGCGTAATATTGGAATATATATGCGTAAGAACGGAATATATATCCGTAAGAACGGAATATATATGTGTAAGAACTGAATATATATGTGTAAGGACGGAATATATATGCGTAAGAATGGAATATATATGTGTAAGAACTGAATATATATGCGTAAGATCGGAATATATATGCGTAAGAACGGAATATATATGCGTAAGAACGGAATATATATGCGTAAGAACGGAATATAATTGTAAGAACTGAAGATATATGTGTAAGAACTGAATATATAAGTGTAAGAACTGAATATATATCTGTAAGAACTGAATATATATGTGTAAGAACTGAATATACATGCGTAAGAACGGAATATGTATGCCTAAGAATTGAATATATATGCGTAAGAACGGAATATATATGCGTAAGAACGGAATATATATGCGTAAGAACTGAATATATATGTGTAAGAACTGAATATATATGTGTTAGAACTGAATATATATGTGTAAGAACTGAATATATATGCGTAAGAATGGAATATATATGCGTAAGAACGGAATATATATGCGTAAGAAACGGAATATATATGCGTAAGAAACGGAATATATATGCGTAAGAACGGAATATATATGCGTAAGAACTGAATATATATGTGTAAGAACTGAATATATATGCGTAAGAATGGAATATATATGCGTAAGAACGGAATATATATGCGTAAGAACGGTATATATATGCGTAAGAACGGAATATATATGCGTAAGAACGGAATATATATGTGTAAGAACTGAATATATATGTGTAAGGACGGAATATATATGCGTAAGAATGGAATATATATGTGTAAGACCTGAATATATATGTGTAAGAACGGAATATATATCTGTAAGAACTGAATATATATGTTTAAGAACTGCATATATATGTGTTAGAACTGAATATATATGCGTAAGAACGGAATATATATGTGTAAGAACTGAATATATATGCATAAGAACTGAATATATATGTGTAAGAACTGAATATATGCGTAAGAACTGAATGTATATGCGTAAGAACTGAATATATATGTGTAAGAACTGAATATATATGTGTAAGATCTGAATATATATGTGTAAGTACTGAATATATATGTGTAAGAACTGAATATATATGTGTAAGAACTGAATATATATGCGTAAGAACGGAATATATATGTGTAAGAACTGAATATATATGTGTGAGGACGGAATATATATGCGTAAGAACGGAATATATATGTGTAAGAACTGAATATATATGTGTAAGGACGGAATATATATGCGTAAGAATGGAATATATATGTGTAAGAACTGAATATATATGTGTAAGAACGGAATATATATCTGTAAGAACTGAATATATATGTGTAAGAACTGCATATATATGTGTTAGAACTGAATATATATGCGTAAGAACGGAATATATATGTGTAAGAACTGAATATATATGCGTTAAGAACTGAATATATATGTGTAAGAACTGAATATATGCGTAAGAACTGAATGTATATGCGTAAGAACTGAATATATATGTGTAAGAACTGAATATATATGTGTAAGATCTGAATATATATGTGTAAGTACTGAATATATATGTGTAAGAACTGAATATATATGTGTAAGAACTGAATATATATGCGTAAGAACGGAATATATATGTGTAAGAACTGAATATATATGTGTGAGGACGGAATATATATGCGTAAGAACGGAATATATATGTGTAAGAACTGAATATATATGTGTAAGGACGGAATATATATGCGTAAGAATGGAATATATATGTGTAAGAACTGAATATATATGTGTAATAACGGAATATATATCTGTAAGAACTGAATATATATGTGTAAGAACTGAATATATATGTGTTAGAACTGAATATATATGTGTAAGAACTGAATATATATGTGTAAGAACTGAATATATATGCGTAAGAATGGAATATATATGCGTAAGAACGGAATATATATGCGTAAGAACGGAATATATATGTGTAAGAACGGAATATATATGCGTAAGAACGGAATATATATGTGTAAGAACTGAATATATATGTGTAAGGAAGGAATATATATGCGTAAGAATGGAATAAATATGTGAAAGAACTGAATATATATGTGTAAGAACGGAATATATATCTGTAAGAACTGAATATATATGTGTAAGAACTGAATATATATGTGTTAGAACTGAATATATATGTGTAAGAACTGAATATATGCGTAAGAACTGAATATATATGTGTAAGAAATGAATATATATGTGTAAGAACTGAATATATATGTGTAAGTACTGAATATATATGTGTAAGAACTGAATATATATGTGTAAGAACTGAATATATATGCGTAAGAACGGAATATATATGTGTAAGAACTGAATATATATGCGTAAGAACGGAATATATATGTGTAAGAACTGAATATATATGTGTACGAACTGAATATGTATGCGTAAGAACTGAATATATATGCGTAAGAATGAAATATATATGCGTAAGAACGGAATATATATGCGTAAGATCGGAATATATATGCGTAAGAACGGAATATATATGCGTAAGAACTGAATATATATGTGTAAGAACTGAATATATGCGTAAGAATGGAATATATATACGTAAGAACGGAATATATATGCGTAAGAACGGAATATATATGTGTAAGAACTGAATATATATGTGTAAGGACGGAATATATATGCATAAGAATGGAATATATATGTGTAAGAACTGAATATATATGTGTAAGAACGGAATATTTATCTGTAAGAACTGAATATATATGTGTAAGAACTGAATATATATGTGTTAGAACTGAATATATATGTGTAAGAACTGAATATATGCGTAAGAACTGAATATATATTCGTAAGAACTGAATATATATGTGTAAGAACTGAATATATATGTATAAGAACTAAATATATATGCGTAAGAACGGAATATATATGCGTAAGAACGGAAGGTATATGCGTAAGAACGGAATATATATGTATAAGAACTGAATATATATGTGTAAGAACGGAATATATATTCTTAAGATCGGAATATATATGCGTAAGAACTCAATATATATGTGTTAGAACTGAATATATATGTGTTAGAACTGAATATATATGTGTAAGAACTGAATATATGCGTAAGAAATGAATATATATGCGTAAGAACTGAATATATATGTGTAAGAACTGAATATATATCTGTAAGAACTGAATATATATGTGTAAGAACTGAATATATATGTGTTAGAACTGAATATATATGTGTAAGGACTGAATATATGCGTAAGAACTGAATATATATGCGTAAGAACTGAATATATATGTGTAAGAACTGAATATATATGTGTAAGAACTGAATATATATGTGTAAGTACTGAATATATATGTTTAAGAACTGAATATATATATGTAAGAACTGAATATTCATGCGTAAGAACGGAATATATATGTGTAAGAACTGAATATATATGCGTAAGAACTGAATATATATGCGTAAGAATGGAATATATATGAGTAAGAACGGAATATATATGCGTAAGATCGGAATATATATGTGTAAGAACTGAATATTCATGCGTAAGAACGGAATATATATGTGTAAGAACTGAATATATATGCGTAAGAACTGAATATATATGCGTAAGAATGGAATATATATGAGTAAGAACGGAATATATATGCGTAAGATCGGAATATATATGCGTAAGAACGAAATATATATGCGTAAGAACTGAATATATATGTTCAAGAACTGAATATATGCGTAAGAATGGAATATATATGCGTAAGAACGGAATATATATGCGTAAGAACGGAATATATATGTGTAAGAACTGAATATATATGTGTAAGGACGGAATATATATGCGTAAGAATGGAATATATATGTGTAAGAACTGAATATATATGTGTAAGAACGGAATATATATCTGTAAGAACTGAATATATATGTGTAAGAACTGAATATATATGTGTTAGAACTGAATATATATGTGTAAGAACTGAATATATATGTGTAAGAACTGAATATATATGCGTAAGAATGGAATTTATATGCGTAAGAACGGAATATATATGCGTAAGAACGGAATATATATGCGTAAGAACGGAATATATATGTGTAAGAACTGAATATATATGTGTAAGAACTGAATATATATGTGTAAGAACTGAATATATATGTGTTAAAACTGAATATATATGTGTAAGAGCTGAATATATGCGTAAGAACTGAATATATATGAGTAAGAACTGAATATATACGTGTAAGAACTGAATATATATGTATAAGAACTGAATATATATGTGTAAGAACGGAATATATATCTGTAAGAACTGAATATATATGTGCTAAGAACTGAATATATATGTGTTAGAACTGAATATATATGTATAAGAAACTGAATATATATGTGTAAGAACTGAATATATATGCGTAAGAATGGAATATATATGCGTAAGAACGGAATATATATGCGTAAGAACGGAATATATATGCGTAAGAACGGAATATATATGTGTAAGAACTGAATATATATGTGTAAGGACGGAATATATATGCGTAAGAATGGAATATATATGTGTAAGAACTGAATATATATGTGTAAGAACGGAATATATATCTGTAAGAACTGAATATATATGTGTAAGAACTGAATATATATATGTTAAAACTGAATATATATGTGTAAGAACTGAATATATGCGTAAGAACTGAATATATATGCGTAAGAACTGAATATATATGCGTAAGAACGGAATATATATGCGTAAGAACGGAATATATATGCGTAAGAACGGAATATATATGCGTAAGAACGGAATATATATGCGTAAGAACGGAATATATATGTATTAACAGAATATATATGTGTAAGAACTGAATATATATCTGTAAGAACTGAATATATATGTGTAAGAACTGAATATATATGTGTTAGAACTGAATATATATGTGTAAGGACTGAATATATGCGTAAGAACTGAATATATATGCGTAAGAACTGAATATATATGTGTAAGAACTGAATATATATCTGTAAGAACTGAATATATATGTGTAAGTACTGAATATATATGTTTAAGAACTGAATATATATGTGTAAGAACTGAATATATATGAGTAAGAACGGAATATATATGTGTAAGAACTGAATATTTATGCGTAAGAACGGAATATATATGTGTAAGAACTGAATATATATGTGTACGAACTGAATATATATGCGTAAGAACTGAATATATATGCGTAAGAATGGAATATATATGAGTAAGAACGGATAATATATGCGTAAGATCGGAATATATATGCGTAAGAACGGAATATATATGCGTAAGAACTGAATATATATGTGTAAGAACTGAATATATGCGTAAGAATGGAATATATATGCGTAAGAACGGAATATATATGCGTAAGAACGGAATATATATGTGTAAGAACTGAATATATATGTGTAAGGACGGAATATATATGCGTAAGAATGGAATATATATGTGTAAGAACTGAATATATATGTGTAAGAACGGAATAAATATCTGTAAGAACTGAATATCTATGTGTAAGAACTGAATATATATGTGTTAGAACTGAATATATATGTGTAAGAACTGAAGATATATGTGTAAGAACGGAATATATATTCGTAATATATATGCGTAAGACGGAATATATATGTGTAAGAACTGAATATATATGTGTAAGGACGGAAATATATGCGTAAGAATGGAATATTATATGTGTAAGAACTGAATATATATGTGTAAGACGGAATTATATATCTGGTAAGAACTGAATATATATGTGTAAGAACTGAATATATATGTGTTAAAACTGAATATATATGTGTAAGAACTGAATATATGCGTAAGAACTGAATATATATGCGTACGAAGCTGAATATATATGTTAAGAAACTGAATATATATGCGTAAGTATGGAATATATATGTGTAAGTACTGAATATATTTCGTAAGAACTGAATATATATGCTAAGAACTGAATATACTATGTGTAAGAACGGAATATATATGTGTAAGAACTGAATATATATGCGTAAGAACGGAAATATATATGTGTAAGAACTGAATATATATGTGTACGAACTGAATATATATGCGTAAGAACTGAATATATATGCGTAAGAACGAAATATATATGCGTAAGAACTGAATATATATGTTCAAGAAACTGAATATATGCGTAAGAATGGAATATATATGCGAAGAAACGGAAATTATATGCGTAAGAACGGAATATATATGTGTAAGAACTGAATATATATGTGTAAGGACGGAATAATATGCGGGTTAGAATGGAATATATATGTGTAAGAACTGAAATATATATGTGTAAGAACGGAATATATATCTGTAAGAACTGAATATATATGTGTAAGAACTGAATATATATGTGTTAGAACTGAATATATATGTGTAAGACTGAAAGATATATGTGTAAGAACGGAATATATATGCGTAAGAACGGAATTTATATGTGTAAGAACGGAATATATATGTGTAAGGACGGAATATATATGCGTAAGAATGGGAATATATATGTTTAAGAACTGAATATATATGTGTAAGAACGGAATATATATCTGTAGAAGAACTGAATATATATTGTAAGAACTGAATATATATGTGTTAAAACTGAATATATATGTGTAAAGAACTGAATATATGCATAAGAAACTGAATATAGTATGCGTACGAACTGAATATATATGTGTAAGAACTGAAATAATATGTGTAAGAACTGAATATATATGTGAAGTACTGAGATATATATGTGTAAGAACTGAATATATATGTCTAAGACTGAATATATATGTGTAAGAACGGAATATATATGTGTAAGAACTGAATATATATGCGTAAGAAGGAATATAAATGTGTAAGAACTGAATATATATGTGTACGAACTGAATATATATGCGTAAGAACTGAATATATATGCGTAAGAACGAAATATATATGCGTAAGAACTGAATATAATATGTTTCAAGACTTGAAAATATCTGCGTAAGAATGGAATATATATGCGTAAGAACGGAATATATATGCGTAAGAACGGAATTTTAATATGTGTAAGGAACTGAATATATATGTGTAGGAACGGAATATATATGGCGTAAGAATGGAATATATATGTGTAAGAACTGAATATATATGAGTAAGAACGGAATATATATCTGTAAGAACTGTAATATATAGTGTGTAAGAACTGAATATATATGTGTTAGAACTGAATATAATATGTGTAAAGAACTTGAATATATATGTGTAAGAACAGAACTATAATGCGTAAGAATGGATTAATATGCAGTAAGAACGGATATATATGCGTAAGGAACGAATTATATATGCGTAAGAACGAATATATATGTGTAAGAAACTGAATATATATGTGTAAGAACTGATATATATGTGTAAGAACTGACTATATATGTGTTAAAACTGAATATATATGGGTAAGTAGCTGAATATATGCGTAGGAACTGAATATATATGAGTAAGAATCTGAATATATACGGTGTAAGAACTGAATATATATGTATGAAGAACTGAATATATATGTGTATAGAACGGAATAAATATCTGTAGACTTGAAATATGTATGTTGTAATGAACTGAATATATATGTGTTAGAACTGAATATATATGTATAAGGAACTGAATATTATGTGTAAGAACTGGTGAATATATATGCGTAAGAATGAATATAAATGCAGTAAGAACGGAATATATATGCGTAAGAACGGAATATATATGCGTAAGAACGGAAGTATATATGTGTAAGAACCTGAATATTATAGTTGTAAGGACGGAATATATATGCGTATGAATGGAATATATATGTGAAAGAACTGAATATATATGTGTGTAAGAACGGGAATATATATCTGGAAGAACTGGAATATATATGTGTAAGAACTGAATATATATATGTTAAAACTGATATATATGTGTAAGACTGAATATATGCGTAAGAATCTGAATATATATGCGTAAGAACGGAATATATATGCGTAAGAACGGAATATATATGCGTAAGAACGGATATATGATGGCGTAAGAACGGAATTATATATGCGTAAGAAACGGAAATACTATATGTATTAGAAGAATATATATGTGTAAGACTGAATTTATATCTGTAAGAACTGATATATATATGTTACGACTGAAATATATGCGTAAGAACTGAATATATATGCGTTAAGAATGGAATATATATGCGTAAGACGGGATAATATATGCGTAAGATCGGATATATATGCGTAAGAACGGAATATATATGCGTAAGAACTGAATATATATGTGTGAAGAACTGAATATATATGTGTACGAACTGAATATATATGTGTTTAAACTGAATATATATGTGTAAGAGCTGAATATATGCGTAAGAACTGAAATATATATGAGTAAGACTGAATATATACGTGTAGAACTGAATATATATGTATAAGACTGAATATATATGTGTAAGAACGGAGAATATATATCTGTATAGAACTTTTAGAACTTTATATGTGTAGATTGAATGTGTAGACTGAATATATATGTATCAGAACTGAATATTTAGTGTTGTAAGAACTGAATATATATGCGTAAGAATGGAATATATATGCGTAGAACGGTAATATATATGCGTAAGAACGGAATATATATGCGGTTAAGAACGGATATATATGCGTAGACGGAATATATATGTATTATAGAACAGAATATATATGTGTAAGAACTGAATATATATCTGTAAGAACTGAATATATATGTGTAAGAACTGAATATATATGTG
>JAWPHD010025213.1:0-16962 GCA_037043455.1 Cyrtodaria siliqua | reverse complement strand
ACTTTACCAGATTCTTTAGTTATGGCCCTTGATTTAGTTGATTACAACTTCAATTACTTCTCGATTATCGTGTTTCCCTTGATTACAACTTCGATATTAAAACTTTGATTACTTCTCGATTAGCGTACAACTTCAATTACTTCTCGATAAGCGTGCTTCCCTTGATTACAACTTCGATTACGTCATCATTATCATAAGCGCTGGTCATTGATTACTGATAAGCTGATAATTTTTAAATCATTGACAAAAAAACATCAGTTGTGGAAGAAATTGAGACTACTGGTTTATCAATATGTCCAAGTAACAGTGACCGTATTGTTTTGTACATGGACAGAAGTTAACTTATTGTCAGGATCACACATCTCTCCTTTATTTTAATGAAAATAATTAACGCACTCGTGATTTAATTACTACGCATCCAAACTCCTAACTGTATTTTATTCACCGATAAAACACCGATTAATAAGCATCTTGAACAAGCTGAACGTTTGACATCATGATGTTTGACGTCATGACGCTTTGACATCATGACGTAAGCAATGACTTAATTGTTCGTATTGTGTATTGAAACGCAGAACTTTGCATACTGGGGCGCCCAATGTAACGGCCTGTTAACATAGCAGCCTGATAACCTTGACCTCCGAGATAATATATAGTGCCCCAACAATGGGGTTATTGCTGTGTAAGAATCAAAATAATAAATCCTTACCTGTGTTTTATCGGTAAATAAAATACAGTTAGTCGTTTGGATGCGAGTAATTAAATCACTCGTGCTAACGTACTCGTGATTTAATTACTACGCATCCGAACTCCTAACTGTATTTTATTCACCGATAAAACACGGGTACATATTTATTATTTCTTAAATAACAGCTGTTTTTGCTTCTTTTTTATTTACCCTTTATTACATGGTAATCTTGACGTTTATATTACAATCAGCACCTCAGTTTTACAATGTTTCCAGTATTATTTTGACTTTAAAACTGCTTGCATATAATTAAATAAAATTATGCTATTTCAAGTTTTTACTAAATATTTTTGTTGGTGTTGGTTATAATTAATGGATAATTATATGTAAAAACAAATGAGCTTTTCTAATACCTGAAATGACTGATTGCAAATATTCCCAATATGTAGAAAACTTACGAGTCGCTGCGGGTTTAAAACACATCAAGATTGCCGTGTGTTCCTTTAATGCTTCATAATAAGATGTCTTATACTTGTAAATGAAGCCGATTATGATACTGTATAGTGGCTTTATAAACTGTCAAGTTCTTAAACTGTCAAGTTGTCCAGTATTACGATGGGTAGAATGATCTGAATCGAGCACGAAATGTATTAAATGAAAACATGTCAGAAAAAGTGGCTCCTGCATTTTTGTCTGTTTCATTACCATGTGCATCAGCAAGGTATGCAGTCATACTGTGACTTGTATCCGGCGGATAAGATGTTCCTGTGTGTGTGTGTGTATGTGTGACTTCATTATATGCCAAGCATCAATTACACAGGCCTGCCAAGCATCAATTACACAGGCGTGTGATCCAGAAACTAGTAGTGCCACCAGATGTGTAAGGCATTTACAACTTCATCTTGTAAAAATTCAAAAGACAAAGTGCACTCAAATTTGCATAAGCTACCTCATTAAGAAAATAGCTTTGTGTGTTTTACGTCATTTTCAACACATGCAATACGTGACAGTCGATTTTTCGTGGTGGAGGCAGACCACACACTTTTCCTGGCAAGAACCAGTACTGTACACCTCCCGCCATCCGTAAGAGTCAACACTTCCGCACTTACAAGTCAAGCTCCCAGTGGGATTCAAACTCGCAGCGGTGAGAGACGAAGGTTGTTAACCATTCGGCCACGAAGACGCTTTAAGAAAAAAAAAAATTGCTTTATTGCTTCTATCTGGGACGAAATTATAGAGCCCTGTTTCTATGTCATACATGTTTTCAAACATACTAATTTTAAGTTTGAAAAGGAGCTAAACGTTTGACACTCACAGGTAATTCCAGAATCCAACAGTTAACAAGACGACTGTGATCGTGTGTTTTCCCATTCAACTCCATGCATTTTGCAATTTTAGGTTTGATCTCTTTTCACTTGTAGGGACTGTTAGTGAACAAACTTTTCATACCAGGGTATCCCTACTTTATTAATGCGTACATTTTTTATAGTTTAAAACTTGTTTTGCTAAAATTTGTCATTACAGTTTTTTAAATATTCCCAAAAATAGATGTGTACACTTCCTTTTGCCAAGCATAAATTACATGGGCCTGCACTCCAATCACTAATGCAACAAGAATAGAAACTTGCTGAACTATAATACGACAGTGCAGTTCTGAATGAAGATTATGTTGGCTTAAATTAGTTTAAGGCACTAACCTGTCAAATATTTGAGAAATTACACTACAAAATCGTTTATCCAGACCCTATCCAGGAGTTCACTGGTCATAAAATAATATATATGCACCAATTAAAAGTATATGTTTATTCACGAGTACTTAAAATACCCGAGTACTTAAAATACCCGAGATTATGCGTAAAATGAAGTTTGTGTTGGTAACTTAATCGCTGTAGGCGTTCCAGTGTTGGAGTTAGTCCGCTTTTGATACCTACCCGTAATTAAGGACAACAGCTCTGTAACACATAATGTTATGGATTTGCTCTTGGTCAGACTTGTCAGAGATCTTATTGAAACCAATCTTCAAACTGTGCTGAAAACAGAAACTGTTATCCACAGCTATTACGTAAATTTGCTTATTTTTCAATAATAAAGGGCACCAACTCCGTAACACGTGCATGGATGCTCTCCAAACGTATCCAAGATGCTATTAAAAACAAACGTACAAATTAAATCAAAGCAGAACTCATTTATTAGCGTTATAACGTATACAAGCTAAAATTCACGTCTTTAAAATTAAATGAATGTGGGTTTTACATCCCGTTTACAATACGTTAGATTGGGACAGCATCCTCAGACGGTGAGGGTGAGGATATCAAGAACAAAGTTTCCCACCAGACATGCCTGCGCTAGGGAGCAAACCCATGCGGAGCAGAGGTGTGTAGCTCTAAATCTCGAGGTCTTATACACTGAGCTAAGGAGGCCAGTTTTAAGCTCATGTGAGTCTAGTCGTCAACGCCAGTGTTTAGCTCACCTGAGTCGAGCCACCATCGCCAGTGTTTAGCTCACCTGAGTCGAGCCACCAACGCCAGTGTTTAGCTCACCTGCGTCGAGCCACCAAGAAAAGTGTTTAGTTCACCTGAGTCGAGCCACCAACACGTGTTTAGCTCACCTGAGGCAAGCCACCAATGCCAGTGCTTAGCTTACCTGAGTCGAACCACCAACACTAGTGTGTAGCTCATCCGAGTCGAACCACCAACACCAGTGTTTGAGCCGAGCTACCAAGGCCAGCTGTCGGCTCAGTGTGATCTCTTAGGATCACTCTTCGTCCGTCGTTAGCCATTTCTTCCGACGACTTCACAGAACAATATTGTCATTTTTTACCCAAACTTCACATGGATTATCGTCATTTTTACCCCAACTTCACATGGATTATCCTTAGGTAAGTGTTTTTCAAATTTATTGAAATTAGGTTAACGTGACATCCAAGATGGCCACTGTTACTGTAAAAGGTCGAAACTTTAAAATATCTCCTTACTGACAATGATAGTTTATACACATTTTATCTTAATCGTATATCTATAATTGAGCTGTGATAATTATTGTTCTCGGACATCGCTCGATATGTTACTAACTTTAGGCAGACCTAATAAAAATAATTGTTATAAGGTCTGTGATATACAACATACAAAAACATAAACTTTATAACTCTCAGGCATCAACATTGTGCAAACATGAGGAACATTTACAATACACTACCAACAACAGTATTAAGCAGTGAAGCTAATGGCCGACATAAAGGCATTTGCTGTAGTTTTCCATGCGCAGCTTTTTTGGGCGACTTCTCTTCTAAAACTATTGGATGGATTTTCCTACAATTTTTTATTTTCTTTTATTGTCTTTATTTAAGTAAAAGCCTATTATTAGATACATAAAATAGGAAAAATATAGCATTTTGTAAAAAATTCAACAAAATTAAAAAATTTAAGCATAATGGTACGGTTCCAACAACCAATATTAAATCTCGATATGCATGGTGACCTATAATTTTAATTGCATATATTGTCTAAATATATGTTCAAATAAGTGCCTAGGAAGTTTGAACAAATTCTGTAATTAGGAACATAACAAAAAGGAAAATATACAATTTCTATATAATTTCATACAAAACTTGGCCTTTTAGCATAGGGGTAGGGTTTTAAAAATGTTTTATAAACAAGCATGGGGACCTATCATTTTTATTGCACATTTTGTTTGTATATATGTTAAACTATGTGCTTAGAAAGTTTAAACAAATTCTTGGGAACATACAAAAAAAAAAAGGAAATTGTATCATTATGGGCTAATTTGTGCATAAATTGTGATAATGGTCTCAACAGATTTTGTAAAAAAATATAGGTTTTACATAAAGATGAGCTTTAAATGTTATTGTATTTAAATGTTCTTTACTTTAATACAATTTTAGCAGAATTGTGACCAATGAATAAATTATTAGACTTCAAAAATGTCTTATTTAGCTATTTCATGGACTTGTTCAACTTTTTGGACAAATTATTTTTTTAAATTTTAACAATCATGGTGACCTACCATTATTTTTGCCTTTTCTGTCTATATATATATAATAAACTTACTGTACAAAAAGTTTAAAGAAAATCTGTTATGCAACAACTATAGAAAATGTCTTTAGGTAATATATTTCAATATTAAATAGTAACTCTTCTTCAAATTTTCGAACACTTGTTCTGTTTCAAGAAAAAGCACAGAGATACAACTTTTAAGTAAAATCCATCTGACGTTATGAAAAAGAGCATATCAATATGTCGTAAAAATGATATATGTTCGATACGCGTCTGTTCTTATACTATTAATATATCTTCTTTTAGTGATTTTCAAAACTACTTCTAGCGGGGACAGTTGTGTTAATCCACGCGTACTTCAAACCATCCAAATATTTTTCATACCTCAAAGAAAACCAAAAGAGCGCATTTCATTACTTATATTTACATAAATATTTACCTTTAAACTGGCGTTGATTTCTTCTCTATATACGCCAGATTTACTATTTATTTCGAAAAAAAGAGTTTATTATACGGGGATTTTTATGGAGTAAAATGTAACAGCCGTTATGATCGGCAACATTTTAGACACACCCCTCATGCGCAATATTCTATTAAGCTCCGCCCATCATCCAATGAAAACCGTAAAAGGGCATATCATGAGGTATTCCGAAGGTAATGTTATTCATCGGGAAATGAAATGCATCGTGTCAAATAAGATTCATCGTAGCGAATGCAATAGCGATGTAAATATTCATCCTTATGACATTTAGTGAAATCCTCCATTTTCCATCTTGTTATTTCCCTTCTATCATAGTTGGTGAAAAAAACTCAGAACCATAGAGAACAAGTGAGAGTTGTGTACATACGTAGAATGAACAAAGAGAGGAAATAATGAAACAGGGGGTGAAACAATTATAAACAGAACAAAAATATAAACTGAAAGCTGCTCAGGATGAAAGAAGCAAAGCTTTTGATGGTGAAATAGCTTCTCTCAAGGAGCATAATCAAAAGTCTGATAGCCGGCACACAGCAGTTCTTGGTATAATTGATGGGTTGAAAGTAAAAGTAGACTATTTAAGCCGGATTCTAATTCTTGAAGCTACAATAGACGGAATAAGTATTATAAAAGATAGAGTTGGTTATGCGTCGTACCCGACACGAAAACCACTTGAAAGAACCAAACGTGATGTTTTTCTCGAGGCATTTACTTTTGTAATCAATCCACTCATAAAAAGGGAAGAATATGCTACAAAATTTCCCAGTGGTGGTAAACATCTCACCGGCGTAGTAATTGTAAAACCCGGGCGAATTAACGCTCAGGTTAAAAAATAACCAACTAACTGGAAACTTTCCTTTGCTGCTGACAGCTACCCAGATTAACAATATTAACAAGGCTAAATCTGGCGGGCAGGGATTAGACATTAATATATCAAAATCGCAAATGAGATCTCAGTCCAAGAATGGAGGCTTTTTAGGCGCATTAGCTGGTTTGTTAACTAAAACAATATTACCAACAGTTGCAAAATTTGTTCCAAAAGTATTAGCACCGCTAGCAACAGGAGCATTAAGTGGCGTAGCAAGTACTGGAATTAGTAAACTATTCGGAAATGGGATGGTAACTATTCCTAGTGGCAAAAAGCAAGCACTTCTTGGATCGAATCAATTAACACTTGCGCAAAGAAACAAGATGATAAAGTCTAAAGGTTGTTGTCCTATTAAACTGACAAAGCAGCAACAACAAGATGGAGGAATTCTTGGAATGCTTGCATCATTAGGAATTCCATTGATTGGATCTCTTATTAGTGGTTTAACCGGAAAAGGTTTGCAAGTAGGTAGAAAGGGAAAAGGACCAAGAGTTGATCGTGGAAAAGGTTTGCAAGTAGACTCACAAATTAGACCGTACAGAAGTATCCCATTCATAAAAAAAAGTTAATTTTCAAAAACGAGCCTATCTCTAACTTAGATATAATAAAATGGGTTAAGCAGCTAGGTATACAGAAATTCAGGGGAGTGTTTAGCAAAAACCAATTACAGGCAAAACAAAATAAACAAGAATGCGGTTTTATTAATCTTGATGATTATATTGGACCTGGCACACATTGGACTTGTTACTATGATAATTATTACTTCGATCCGTTTGGCCTGAGCCCACCAAAAGAAGTTGTAACTTACATACCTGATATAAAATACAACACCATTCAAAATCAAGATAAAACAAGTGTCTTGTGCGGATATTTCTGTTTGTACTTTGTCAAAAGGTTGCAAGAAGGAAATAGCGTGTACGGTATGCTTTACAAATTATTAAAACCATAATAACCAACAGAAAATGAAAACATTATAAAATCATATTTTGTAAATGAAGTTTAATCTAATGATATTATATATGAGTTACTGTATAAAAGAAAAAAATTTACTGAAAATGTTGATCCTAAGTATGTTTTAGCAAAAAATGGTAGAAAAATGTTAAGAGCAACTTGTGCGTCTTGTGGTATTACTAAAACAAAGTTTGTTAAAAACACAGAAGGTGGAAATATTGATATTCATACAGCTTTGCTCCCTTTGCTACCCAAAAAAGGGCTAACACTTCCTGGTTATAAATATTGCGGTCCGGGTAATCCGCTTGATAGCGGAGAGCCGGTAAATGAGTTAGATGCTGTTTGCAAAGATCATGATATTTGTTATGCTTAAAATCCTAGTAATAAATCAATGTGCGATACAAACATGCTTACTGGTTTGAAATCTAGTAAGTCTAAAACTATTGGAGAAAAGATTGCTATGAATTTGATAGTAAAACCAGTTATTAGTGCAAAATATAAACTAGGACTTGGAAACTCAAAAAACGAAAAAAGGCGTTGAAATGGACTGACAAGTTAGCAGATGAACTTCATAAACCTATACGAAGAAAGTTCACTCAACGCCGTGTGATAAAATTGATAAAATATGGTCTGCTGACTTGGTTGATATGCAATCGTTTTCAAAGTATAATAAAGGTACTAAATATTTGCTTACTGTTATTGATGTATTTAGTAAATTTGCTTGGGCTGTACCCGTTCCAAATAAAACTAGTTTAGAAATTGCTAAAGCGTTTCAACAGATAATCAGTACAGGAAGACAGTGTAAATTGTTGTGGGTTGATCAAGGTGTGGAATTTTACAACAAGACGTTTAAGCAATTTCTTGATGATAATAATATCAAAATGTATCACACTTTTAATTTCGGAAAAGCTGTAGTAACTGAACGATTTAACAGAACATTAAAAGAGAGGATGTGGAAATATTTCACAGCAAACAATACAAACACATATTTAGACGTGTTACAAGAAATGGTTGATAAGTACAATAATACAAAACATCGGAGTATTAAAATGACGCCGATTGAGGCTAGTGATGAAAAGAATAAAGGAACAGTGTATTTCAACTTGTATGGAAAAATGAGAAGTCAATCAAATTGAGCCAAAGTTTAAAATAGGGGATAATGTTAGAATTAGTAAATATAAAAGAATGTTTGAAAAAGGGTATACCCCAAATTGGACTGAAGAAATATTTGTTGTTGATAAAATTCAAAACACAAATCCTGTAACATACAAAATAAAAGATTTAAACAACGAAAACATTGATGGAAGCTTTTATGAATTAGAAATGATAAAGCAAAGCAAGAAATATTCAGGATTGAAAAGGTAATACGACGTGATTATAAAAAGAAACAAGCATTGATTAAATGGAAGGGTTACAATGAGAATTTCAATAGTTGGGTTCCATTTAAGGATATTGAAAATATTAAATAAGGGTTTAAACAAAATTATATATAGTATTATTATATAATGGAACAAGAAAGATTAGAAAAGGTTTGCAGAAAACTTAACCATTTAAAACATAAATAAAGAAGAGAATTGATGAGAGGTAAGCAACTCCAAGTAGAATATGAGGTAGTCCGTGATGATCTTATGGACACCAAAAAAAGACGATTGCTGGTTGAAATGGATAATTATGAACGCGAGCTGGTTAAAAACAGAGAAGAGCTTCTTGAAATGAAATACAAAATAGCAAAGTGCAGAAAAATAAAATACTCCATGGTAAAAAATGATATGCAGAGCGATGATGAAGACTACTGCCCGGTTCCGTCTGACTTTGCTCAATGAGTTGCAAATGTTATGTTAATGAGTTGCAAATGTTATGTTATTAAAATAGCAAACCGGATTGATTAGTAGTATAAGAACTGAGAGTACCAGCGGAGTTTCCCTCGCGGGGTGCTTGAGAAAACTAATGAAATATGTCGGGGTTGATTTAGGCGTGACTTACATTTAGATCTTAGTGGTGCGAATGAGAGTTACGCCTGAGTCCCCCCTGGCATATTTCACTAGTTTTTCTCGTTCCCCGCGAGAGGGAAACTGTGCTGGAACTCTCAGTTCTTATACTACTTATACTTTGTTTTCAGCCAGCACATGCCATTCATCCAATTTAAACATCTTGCATTTAAAAGACAAAAACACAGACAGAACAGTTGCATACCTCCATGAAAGAGAACATACCTAGTGTATAGCTCTGAGAAATACAAACAGTTTTTTTTTGATCATTCCAGTCAAATAGAAGCCATGCAGCCCAATACCTGCCTGTGCGATGTAACGAACATTTCAGCCGGATGGAGAACTGATCACAGACCGCACAACTTAAAGTTGAAAGGACACCGTTGAAAGTAAGTGTTTCATGAATGCAGTTGCGTGTTTTATCAAAATTCACTGCAGAATAAGGAAACAATTAACTGTAACACAAGTGCATTTTACGGCAGAGGTCTCAATGTGTCATTGCACCACTGAGTTTCATAGCCAATCTGTTGAATGACGTCACGTTCTATTTTGACACGTCACAAATAAATTTACCCCATTTCTATACTTTCGCTTTATTGTCTATGTCAATTATAATTAAATATCTCAAACAAACACTAAGAAATGTACCCAATACATCATTCGGATGACGTATAGGTAATAAGGACAAATAGCAATCAAACGTGCTCATTTTCTATCACTAGTAAGGCAGGGAAACGTTTTTTTATTAGGCACTGTTTGACTATACACCACGGAATCACAAACGCAATGGTGTAATTACGCCTCAATCGAATGTTTTATGTTATTAGGTTATACAACAATTCCATCAGACCATTGGTATCAGCGGAATATTACAATGAGACAAATAAAAAATGAAAAAAAAACTATATGTTCCTGTATTATGGAACCACAATCTGCCATTTCAGTCCTGCCAAATATCCGGATAAAATCCGGATTTTTCAGTCGCTCTCCGGATCTCCGGATTTAAGTGTACAGTCTCCGGATTTTTCATCAAAACAAAATGTTCATGATTTAACAGCTATACTTCCACACTTTATCAACTATTTCCCGAATTGGTCATATTACGCTCCCTAGTCAGAGGAATATATACAAGTGTCGAATCAGTGGGGGTCATTCGTGTAATGCACTGACTGAATATGCAATTAACACCTAGTATATAATTAGTTCCTTCAGTGGCATAACGACATGCGTAATGCAGCAATATCTTTAATTGGTCAACCTAACTGAAATAGCAAGTGTGAGGAACTTTGCAACTCCTTGTGTGTGGTACCCCTATAACAGCTGCTGCTGTGTACGATGATTATAACTTGTATAAGAGTTGACTTTGTATTTGCATTTAGCACACATCTGTGTAGAAAAGTAAGCGCAATTCCATAAAAAAGCAAAACAGTTGTGGTAGAAACTAAGCCAAGTCGTTCTAATCCAATTACTAGTGTTTTTTTTATATAGTTTATTAAATTCTCGTTATAGTACAGTATTATATACAATAAAACATTACTTATGATTTTAACTATGCCATTCTAATTTTTTTTTATGAGACTTCTATGTTAATTTATTATTTTCTATAACTATCAAACAATGCATCAACTTGTATTAGGCCTACTTGCATAAATCAGGGAGTAAGTAGTAAGTATGTACATCTATTTATCTGCTTTTGGCGTTGTCTGATTTTAAAACACCAATATGGATCTATTTAATTTAAATCATGGTCTAATATTTTCAATTTTGAGTAAACCCTTTATTTTCACCTACTTAATATCTCAACCTACCGGAGGTGAAAGTTATGAATAATTTAAATTTGTGTATTTAAAAAAACAGTGTGAAAATTAAGACGCGCACTCCAAATTACCATTTAAGATGTTCTTCGCGCGCTTGAAATACTTAAATTTTAAAAATCTCAGGATTTTGTGTTAAAAAGTTTTGGCAGGCCTGCCATTTTACCTCTAACCAGTGCGTTGCTAAGGCATCGCATCAGCGTTAACATCGCAGACGCTGCCATTTATCGTCCATTGTGATAATATAAAGTAATATTTGCAACGAATATAAGATGGCAACAATGTCGGTCACACACTAAGACAACTTTTTAATTACAAAGTAAGTGCCACAGTTGCATTACAAAACTCGAAGCCTGGCAAGCAGGAATCTAAATTTGGTTATTCCGATCAACTGAATTGATTGTTGGTTAACGTCTTCTCAACACATAACATGTTATTTCGAGCAGCTGCAGAGAGAATCGAAGGATACATAGGATACAAAGGGAATATCGCCCAACTGTTATGTAATAGAGTGATATGGTTTCATATCGGGCCTGGAGGATTGCCTTCCAAGAACGAGCGTCCGGGCTACGACGAAGAGGTTAAGGGACGATTTTTGTCCAAAGATACAGCGAATAACCCCAGTGGTGACCGCAAGACTCGAACCCGTGATCTCCGGGTTCTGCGTCAAAGGCAAGTCTGACATATTCGTATATCGAAAGGATACTTGGTTTTGATTTACTCTGATATGTGGATTTATTGCTTCGGTGCCCAACCTTTTGGCGGTATGTACTATTTAAATATAGGCAAACGTACGTCAAACGTTTTTGAGTTGCTTCCCTTACATCATTAGAGTATCGTCCCTTTGCGGTCCCTTTGTATTATACTTGCATAAAGGTGTGAACATGGAAAGAATTAGAAGGCGTTCCTGTGGCCTAATGGTTACGGCAAGAACTTGTTACCTAGCAGATAATGGGTTCTTAAAGACAAAAACGAAACCTCAACGAAACAAATTAATCATTAAGAGAAAAACATTATTTTTTTGTATAAATTGTTATCATTTTGAATGAACAACACATGTAATAGTTAGATATATTAGGAGGTTATGTGTAATTGTCTTATTTACACGTGCAATGCTTATTGTTTCTGTTTGTCAAAATCCATGCAGCTGCATGAGTTCAATATTGTCAATTCGAATATTACTAATATAAATGTAATGAGTAATAAAATATTTCTACATAATAGCATCAATTAGCTACCTAATATGCCATGGTAAGGTTCGCTTTTTGATATTATTTCATTTCGTCGATGTGTTCTTGGGCTGGACGCTTTCCCATGGCCTCGTCCGTCAGATGGGGACGGTAAACCGGCGGTCCCGTGTATCGGAGGTTGTCTTCCGAGCAAGTAAACTAATATATTCATTAGTAGGAGAGCTTTTACTGATTAACGTGTATCCTTCCACTCTCTCTGGTGCGGCTCCAAATAACATATACTATGTTGATGAGCCGTTAAACAGCATTTTATTAGTGATCCGACTGGATGATATTTTAAGGGTGAAAACATACGTAATCAGAACCCGAAAATCGTCCAATCGGGTCACTTCTTTGAGTACAACCGGAGTAAACATAAGTAGGAAATGTTGTTATGGTAGCAATCGTCGATTTTACTTAAATTTCTCCCCAGAGTGTTTTTTTTGTACGAACTGTGAATATATACTGTGCTAAATGGAAATCAGACGTAACGAACGGTGTAAAGGATTTGAATTAATTCGCTTCTATACATCGTAACGAGGTATTTTATTTTGTTATAATATTTGCGGGTCAAGTGCCAGCGATTTTCTGTTATTCTCATAAGTAGAATATCTGTCACAATATAAGAATCTTTCATGGGTATCCGGAAAAGATCAGGAATTTCAAAACGAGGTATACTTTTTTGAACAGTTATAACGTATACATGAACTGAATAGCTATGGTTGATTATTTTTCTTGCATATGATAGACATTTTGTGCGTTGGCATCGCCAATTACTAATGTTGTGAGCGTTGTTTTTCCACAGTGACGTCATGCAACTGTTGACATTATTGCGTCATTGTTGATTTCGCGTGACATTTATTTTCCCCGTTGTGTAAGATTAGGCTTTCCACCATCCATGTAAAACGCGGATAACCTTATAACTCATGTTTGTGTTGTTTTTGGCATAAAAAACCCACTGATTTTGTTTTTCAACAATTCATGTCATTCATTCACGCTTTGCTTATTTTGAAATAAACCCGTGTCAAAGGTGCATGTCTACCTATCCTCTGTGTCCACATAGTCCTGGACAACACAGTAAAATACTTGCTATTCATTACAACAGACATAACAATTTAACATCAGGTTAAACTTTAACTGAGAAATGAAAATCAATGAGAAAAACACATGCAAATTACACAAACTTTGGATTTTTTTTCAATGGATCTATTTTAGCATTCTTCGACCCGGAAGTACTTTCTCACCGCTCTGACACCAACAACATTATTTCGCTTAAATAATATAACTTTGTAATTGTGTTCTTGTTTAAGTCTTTGACTTCGCAAATATGGTTCTTATTTTTGATCCACGTGACAGGAATTGAACATGACCGTGATTTAAGACAGTTTTTGCATATTCCTGAGTGTTCTGAGTTTATGCCAGACAATTTGATAATGAGCAAATTTATGATATACATTCCAAAACGAACGGGAAAGTTAAATTTAGCAGAAATAGATTATCAATAAGGAGGAATTTCGGAAACCGCGCTGTGAGATATGTGGATACATCCAACAAAGCACACGTGCTATAATAAGATTAGTGTATATATGTACGAGCATACATAGAGATATATTTGTATTGTATTTAATGTGAATATAGTTAAAGTGCGGACAGGTTATACTTTGTTTTTAGCCAGCACATGCAATGCATCCAATTTAAACATCTTGCATTTAAAAGACAGAAACACAGACAGAACAGTTGCATACCTCCATGAAAGAGAACATACCTAGTGTATAGCTCTGAGAAATACAAACAGTTTTTTTGGGTCATTCCAGTCAAATAGAAGCCATGCAGCCCAATACCTGCCTGTGCGATGTAACGAACATTTCAGCCGGATGGAGAACTGATCACAGACCGCACAACTTAAAGTTGAAAGGGCACCGTTGAAAGTAAGTGTTTCATGAATGCAGTTGCGTATTTTATCAAAATTCACTGCAGAATAAGGAAACAATTAACTGTAACACAAGCGCGTTTTACGGCAGAGGTCTCAATGTGTCATTGCACCACTGAGTTTCATAGCCAATCTGTTGAATGACGTCACGTTCTATTTTGACACGTCACAAATAAATTTACCCCATTTCTATACATTCGCTTTATTGTCTATGTCAATTATAATTAAATATCTCAAACAAACACTAAGAAATGTACCCAATACATCATTCGGATGACGTATAGGTAATAAGGACAAATAGCAATCAAAAGTGCTCATTTTCTATAACTAGTAAGGCAGGGAAACGTTTTTTTTATTAGGCACTGTTTGACTATACACCACGAAAGCACAAACGCAATGGTGTTATTACGCCTCAATCTGTCAAATGTTATTAGGTTATACAACAATTCCATCAGACCATTGGTATCAGCGGAATATTACAATGAGACAAATAAAAAATGGAAAAAAACACTATATGTTCCTGTATTATGGAACCACAATCTGCCATTTCTGTCCTGCCAAATATCCGGATAAAATCCGGATTTTTCAGTCGCTCTCCGGATCTCCGGATTTAAGTGTACAGTCTCTGGATTTTTCATCAAAACAAAATGTTCATGATTTAACAGCTATACTTTCACACTTTATCAACTATTTCCCGAATTGGTCATGTTACGCTCCCTAGTCAGAGGAATGTATACAAGTGTCGAATCAGTGGGGCGTCATCCGTGTAATGCACTGACTGAATATGCAATTAACACCTACAGTAAATAATTAGTTCTTCAGTGGCATAACGACATGCGTAATGCAGCAATATCTTTAACTGGTCAACCTAACTGAAATAGCAAGTGTGAGGAACTTTGCAACTCTTGTGTGTGCGAGTACCTCTATAATAGCTGCTGCTGTGGTACGATGGGTTATAACTTGTATAAGAGTTGACTTTGTATTTGCATTTAGCACACATCTGTGTAGAAAAGTAAGCGCAATTCCATAAAAAAAAAACAGTTTGTGGTAGAAACTAAGCCAAGTCTTTTAATCCAAATACTAGTGTTTTATTATTATAGGTTTATTTAAATTCTCGTCATAGTACAGTATTATATACAATAATCAAGACGCGCACTCCAAATTTCCATTTAAGATGTTCTTCGCGCGCTTGAAATATTTAAATTTTAAAAATCTCATGGATTTTGTGTTAAAAAGTTTTGGGCAGGCCTGCCATTTTTACCTCTAACCAGTGCGTTGCTAAGGCATCGCATCAGCGTTAACATCGCAGACGCTGCCATTTATCGTCCATTGTGTGATAATATAAAGTAATATTTGCAACGAATATAAGATGGCAACAATGTGGGACACACACTAAGACAACTTTGTAATTACAAAGTAAGTGCCAACAGTTGCATTATATATAACTCGAAGCCTGGCACGCAGGAATCTAAATTTGGTTATTCGATCAACTGAATTGATTTGTTGGTTAACGTCTTCTCAAACACATATCATGTTATTTCGAGCAGCTCCAGAGAGAATCGAAGGATACATAAGGATACAACTGTTATGTAATAGAGTGATATGGTTTCATATCGGGCCTGGAGGATTGCCTTCCAAGAACGAGCGTCCGGGCTACGACGAATAGAGGTTAAGGGACAATTGTTGTCCAAAGATACAGCGAATAAACCCCAGTGGTGACGCGCAAGACTCGAACCCGTGATCTCCGGGTTACTGCGTCAAAGGCAAGTCTGACATATCGTATATCGAAAGGATACTTGGTTTGTTTACTCTGATATGTGGATTTATTGCTTCGGTGCCCAACCTTTTGGCGGTATGTACTATTTAAATTTAGGCAAAGATTACGTCAAACGTTTTTGAGTTGCTTCCCTTACATCATTAGAGTATCGTCCCTTTGTATTATACTTGCATAAAGGTTGTGGAACATGGAAAGAATTAGAAGGCGTTCCTGTGGCCTTATGGTTATGGCAAGAACTTGTAACCTAACACATCATGGTTCGAACCTCAAAGAGCCAAATAAATCTTAAAGACAAAAACGAAACCTCAACGAAACAAATTAATCATGAAGAGAAAAACATTATTTTTTGTATCAATTGTTATCATTTTGAATGAACAACACATGTAATAGTTAGTGTGTTAAAATACACGTTTAATGCTCTTTGGAAAATTTTCGTATTGGCGAGCATCAACGTGTATTGATTATTGCACATTTACGACTGGACTTTCCAACGGAATCTGTTGGGAAGGTTCACGCTTTTAAACAGCATTGTTTGTATATTATATATGCATAGGTTTGAAAGAAGATTTTTTTTGAGTCGATTGGTGTTTCAAAATTTACCAGCCACGATGAAATATCTCCGATTATCCAAATTTATCACGAATATATTGACCACAATTGCCGAATTATCTTCCAAATTTACCGCCATCTTTGTTTGAAATTCTTACCCAGAGTTCAATGCGCATATTAGATCACCATATCGCAACACACCAATGAAGACGAATATATAATCAATTAGAACAGCAAGGATTTATTTACACATGAGCTCATTATAGCATGAGATTTAATCATTTGAACTGTAATATAAGTACAAAACAGGTCTGTCATGTTAGTGTTATAAAATCATGGATTTTTCATAAATATAATGTGCACTTAATAACTGTAAGAACTTGTTGAAGTTCTTGAATTGAATTGATAAACTGTTATTGTTCTTATTATGCCTTATCTAATTAGTGTTGTTTACTTATGTTAATTGTGTTGTTAATCAATCAGAATTAAGCTTATGTTATTTTATAACTCTCATAATATGTCAACATATTATTATGTGAATTACTATGCCAGTGATGGCCCATGATTGGAAATAAAATATATTCTATTCTCTATTCACCATGCACCCGTCGATAGATAGAATAGAACCGTTTATTGCTACAATCGTAAAACATTGTGTACATAGTGTTTAAACTACA
>JAWPHD010025212.1:0-16964 GCA_037043455.1 Cyrtodaria siliqua | reverse complement strand
TATATATTCAATTCTTACACATATATATTCCGTTCTTACACATATATATTCATTTCTTACACATATATATTCAGTTCTTACACATATATATTCAGTTCTTACACATATATATTTAGTTCTTACGCATATATATTCAGTTCCTACGCATATATATTCAATTCTTACGCATATATATTCAGTTCTTACACATATATATTCAGTTATTATACATATATATTCAGTTCTTACACATATATATTCAGTTCTTACGCATATATATTCCGTTCTTACGCATATATATTCCGTTCTTACGCATATATATTCAGTTCTTATGCATATATATTCAATTCTTACACATATATATTCCGTTCTTACACATATATATTCATTTCTTACACATATATATTCAGTTCTTACACATATATATTCCGTTCTTACACATATATATTCAGTTCTTACACATATATATTCCGTTCTTACGCATATATATTCCGTTCTTATGCATATATATTCCGTTCTTACGCATATATATTCCGTTCTTACGCATATATATTCCGTTCTTACGCATATATATTCAGTTCTTACACATATATATTCAGTTCTTATACATATATATTCAGTTCTTACACATATATATTCAGTTCTTACGCATATATATTCCGTTCTTACGCATATACATTCCGTTCTTACGCATATATATTCAGTTCTTAGGGATATATATTCCGTTCTTATGCATATATATTCAATTCTTACACATATATATTCCGTTCTTACACATATATATTCATTACTTACAAATATATATTCAGTTCTTACACATATATATTCAGTTCTTACACATATATATTTAGTTCTTACGCATATATATTCAGTTCCTACGCATATATATTCAATTCTTCCGCATATATATTCAATTCTTACACATATATATTCAGTTCTTATACATATATATTCAGTTCTTACACATATATATTCAGTTCTTATACATATATATTCAGTTCTTACACATATATACTCAGTTCTTACGCATATATATTCCGTTCTTACACATATATATTCAGTTCTTACGCATATATATTCAGCTATTACACATATATATTCAGTTCTTACACATATATAATCAGTTCTTACACATATATATTCAGTTCTTACACATATATATTCCGTTCTTACGCATATATATTTAGTTCTTACACATATATATTCCGTTCTTACACATATATATTCAGTTCTTGGGAATATATATTCAGCTCATACACATATATATTCAGTTCTTACACATATATATTCAGTTCTTACACATATTTATTCAATTATTACACATATATATTCCGTTTTTACGCATATATATTCAGTTCTTACACATATATATTCAGTTCTTACACATATATATTCAGTTCTTACACATATATATTCAGTTCTTACACATATATATACCGTTCTTATGCATATATATTCAGTTCTTACACAATATATATTCAGTTCTAACACATATATATTCAGTTCTTACACATATATATTCAGTTCTTACACATATATATTCAGTTCTTACGCATATATATTCCGTTCTTACGCATATATATTCCGTTCTTACACATATATATTCAGTTCTTAAACATATATATTCAGTTCTTACACATATATATTCAGTTCTTACACATATATATTCAGTTCCTACACATATATATTCCGTTCTTACGCATATATATTCAGTTCTTACACATATATATTCAGTTCTTACACATATATATTCAGTTCTTACACATATATATTCAGTTCTTTCACATATATATTCAGTTCTTACACATATATATTCCGTTCTTACAAATATATATTCCGTTCTTACGCATATATATTCAGTTCTTACGCATATATTTAGTTATTACGCATATATATTCAGTTCTTACGCATATACATTCAGTTCTTACACATATATATTCAATTATTACGCATATATATTCAGTTCTTACACATATATACTCAGTTCTTAAGCATATATATTCCGTTCTTACTCATATATATTCAGTTCTTACGCATATATATTCAGCACTTACACATATATATTCAGTTCTTACACATATATATTCAGTTCTTACACATATATATTCAGTTCTTACACATATATATTCCGTTCTTACGCATATATATTCAATTCTTACACATATATATTCAGTTCTTACACATATATATTCAGTTCTTACACATATATATTCACTTCTTACAAATATATATTCAGTTCTTACGCATATATATTCCGTTCTTACGCATATATATTCCGTTCATACGCATATATATTCCGTTCTTACGCATATATATTCCGTTCTTACGCATATATATTCAGTTCTTAGGTATATATATTCAGTGCTTATGCATATATATTCAGTTCTTACACATATATATTCCGTCCTTACACATATATATTCAGTTCTTACACATATATGTTTAGTTCTTACACATATATATTCAGTTATTACACATATATATACAGTTCTTACACATATATACAGTTCTTACAAATATATATTCCGTTCCTACGCATATATATTCAGTTCTTACGCATATATTCAGTTCTTACGCATATATATTCAGTTCTTACACATATATATTCAGTTCTTACGCATATATATTCAGTTCTTACACATATATACTCAGTTCTTACGCATATATATTCCGTTCTTACACATATATATTCAGCTCTTACGAATATATATTCAGCTCTTACACATATATATTCAGTTCTTACACATATATATTCCGTTCTTACACATATATATATTCAGTTCTTACACATATATATTCCGTTTTTACGCATATATATTTAGTTCTTACACATATATATTCCGTTCTTACACATATATATTCAGTTCTTAGGCATATATATTCAGCTCTTACACATATATATTCAGTTCTTACACATATATATTCAGTTCTTACACATATATATTCAGTTCTTACATATATATATTCCGTTCTTACGCATATATATTCAGTTCTTACACATATATATTCAGTTCTTACACATATATATTCAGTTCTTACGCATAAATATTCAGTTCTTACACATATATTCCGTTCTTACGCATATATATTCAGTTCTTACACTTATATATTCAGTTCTTACACATATATATTCAGTTCTTACACATATATATTCAGTTCTTACACATATATATTCAGTTCTTACGCATATATATTCCGTTCTTACGCATATATATTCCGTTCTTACACATATATATTCAGTTCTTAAACATATATATTCACTTCTTACACATATATATTCAGTTCTTACAAATATATATTCAGTTCTTACGCATATATATTCAGTTCTTACGCATATATTCAGTTCTTACGCATATATATTCAGTTCTTAGGCATATATTCAGTTCTTACGCATATGTATTCAGTTCTTACACATATATATTCAGTTCTTACGCATATATATTCAGCTCTTACACATATATATTCAGTTCTTACACATATATACTCAGTTCTTACACATATATATTCAGTTCTTACACATATATATTCCGTTCTTACGCATAGATAGTCAGTTCTTACACATATATATTCAGTTCTTACTCATATATATTCAGTTCTTACACATATATACTCAATTCTTACGCATATATATTCCGTTCTTACACATATATATTCAGTTCTTACGCATATATATTGAGCTCTTACACATATATATTCAGTTCTTACAAATATATATTCCGTTCCTACGCATATATATTCAGTTATTACGCCTATATTCAGTTTTTACGCATATATATTCAGTTCTTACACATATATATTCAGTTCTTACACATATATATTCAGTTCTTACACATATATATTCCGTTCTTACGCATATATATTCAGTTCTTACACATATATATTCAGTTCTTACACGTATATATTCAGTTCTTACACATATATATCCAGTTCTTACACATACATATTCCATTCTTACGCATATATATTCCGTTCTTACACATATATATTCAGTTCTTACAGATATATATTCCGTTCTTAGGCATATATATTCCGTTCTTATGCATATATATTCCGTTCTTACGCATATATATTCCGTTCTTACGCATATATATTCCGTTCTTACGCATATATATTCCGTTCTTACGCATATATATTCAGTTCTTACACATATATATTCAGTTCTTATACATATATATTCAGTTCTTACACATATATATTCAGTTCTTACGCATATATATTCCGTTCTTACGCATATATATTCCGTTCTTACGCATATATATTCAGTTCTTAGGCATATATATTCCGTTCTTATGCATATATATTCAATTCTTACACATATATATTCCGTTCTTACACATATATATTCATTCCTTACACATATATATTCAGTTCTTACACATATATATTCAGTTCTTACACATATATATTTAGTTCTTACGCATATATATTCAGTTCCTACGCATATATATTCAATTCTTACGCATATATATTCAGTTCTTACACATATATATTCAGTTCTTATACATATATATTCAGCTCTTACACATATATATTCAGTTCTTACGCATATATATTCCGTTCTTACGCATATATTTTCCGTTCTTACGCATATATATTCAGTACTTATGCATATATAATCAATTCTTACACATATATATTCCGTTCTTACACATATATATTCATTTCTTACACATATATATTCAGTTCTTACACATATATATTCCGTTCTTACACATATATATTCAGTTCTTACACATATATATTCCGTTCTTACGCATATATATTCCGTTCTTATGCATATATATTCCGTTTTTACGCATATATATTCCGTTCTTACGCATATATATTCCGTTCTTACGCATATATATTCAGTTCTTACACATATATATTCAGTTCTTATACATATATATTCAGTTCTTACACATATATACTCAGTTCTTACGCATATATATTCCGTTCTTACACATATATATTCAGTTCTTACGCATATATATTCAGCTCTTACACATATATATTAGGTTCTTACGCATATATATTCAGTTCCTACGCATATATATTCAATTCTTACGCATATATATTCAGCTTTTACACATATATATTCAGTTCTTACACATATATATTCAGTTCTTATACATATATATTCAGTTCTTACACATATATATTCCGTTTTTACGCATATATATTTAGTTCTTACACATATATATTCCGTTCTTACACATATATATTCAGTTCTTGCGCATATATATTCAGCTCTTATACATATATATTCAGTTCTTACACATATATATTCAGTTCTTACGCATATATATTCCGTTCTTACGCATATATATTCCGTTCTTACGCATATATATTCAGTTCTTAGGCATATATATTCCGTTCTTATGCATATATATTCAATTCTTACACATATATATTCCGTTCTTACACATATATATTCATTACTTACACATATATATTCAGTTCTTACACATATATATTCAGTTCTTACACATATATATTTAGTTCTTACGCATATATATTCAGTTCCTACGCATATATATTCAATTCTTACGCATATATATTCAGTTCTTACACATATATATTCAGTTCTTATACATATATATTCAGTTCTTACACATATATATTCAGTTCTTACGCATATATATTCCGTTCTTACACATATATATTCCGTTCTTACGCATATATATTCAGTTCTTAGGCATATATATTCCGTTCTTATGCATATATATTCAATACTTACACATATATATTCCGTTCTTACACATATATATTCATTTCTTACACATATATATTCAGTTCTTACACATATATATTCAGTTCTTACACATATATATTTAATTCTTACGCATATATATTCAGTTCCTACGCATATATATTCAATTCTTACGCATATATATTCAGCTCTTACACATATATATTCAGTTCTTACACATATATATTCAGTTCTTATACACATATATTCAGTTCTTACACATATATATTCCGTTCTGACGCATATATATTTAGTTCTTACACATATATATTCCGTTCTTACACATATATATTCAGTTCTTGCGCATATATATTCAGCTCTTATACATATATATTCAGTTCTTACACATATATATTCAGTTCTTACACATATATATTCAATTCTTACACATATATATTCCGTTCTTACGCATATATATTCAGTTCTTACACATATATATTCAGTTCTTACACATATATATTCAGTTCTTACGCATATATATTCAGTTCTTACACATATATATTCCGTTCTAACACATATATATTCAGTTCTTACACATATATATTCAGTTCTTACACATATATATTCAGTTCTTACACATATATATTCTGTTCTTACGCATATATATTCAGTTCTTACACATATATACTCAGTTCTTACGCATATATATTCCATTCTTACACATATATATTCAGTTCTTACGCATATATATTCAGCTCTTACACATATATATTCAGTTCTTACACATATATATTCAGATCTTACACATATATATTCAGTTCTTACACATATATATTTCGTTCTTACGCATATATATTCAGTTCTTACGCATATATATTCCGTTCTTACGCATATATATTCAGTTCTTACACATATATATTCAGTTCTTATACATATATATTCAGTTCTTACACATATATATTCAGTTCTTACGCATATATATTCCGTTCTTACGCATATCTATTCCGTTCTTACGCATATATATTCAGTTCTTAGGCATATATATTCCGTTCTTATGCATATATATTCAATACTTACACATATATATTCCGTTCTTACACATATATATTTATTTCTTACACATATATATTCAGTTCTTACACATATATATTCAGTTCTTACACATATATATTTAGTTCTTACGCATATATATTCAGTTCCTACGCATATATATTCAATTCTTACGCATATATATTCAGCTCTTACACATATATATTCAGTTCTTACACATATATATTCAGTTCTTACACATATATATTCAGTTCTTACACATATATATTCCGTTCTTACGCATATATATTTAGTTCTTACACATATATATTCCGTTCTTACACATATATATTCAGTTCTTGCGCATATATATTCAGCTCTTATACATATATATTCAGTTCTTACACATATATATTCAGTTCTTACACATATATATTCAATTCTTACACATATATATTCCGTTCTTACGCATATATATTCAGTTCTTACACATATATATTCAGTTCTTACACATATATATTCAGTTCTTACACATATATTCCGTTCTTACGCATATATATTCAGTTCTTACACTTATATATTCAGTTCTTACACATATATATTCAGTTCTTACACATATATATTCAGTTCTTACGCATATATATTCCGTTCTTACACATATATATTCAGTTCTTAAACATATATATTCAGTTCTTACACATATATATTCAGTTCTTACAAATATATATTCAGTTCTTACGCATATATATTCAGTTCTTACACATATATTCAGTTCTTACGCATATATATTCAGTTCTTACGCATACATTCACTTCTTACGCATATATATTCAGCTCTTATACATATATATTCAGTTCTTACACATATATATTCAGTTCTTACACATATATATTCCGTTCTTACACATATATATTCCGTTCTTACGCATATATAGTCAGTTCTTACACATATATATTCAGTTCTTACTCATATATATTCAGTTCTTACACATATATACTCAATTCTTACGCATATATATTCCGTTCTTACACATATATATTCAGTTCTTACGCATATATATTGAGCTCTTACACATATATATTCAGTTCTTACAAATATATATTCCGTTCCTACGCATATATATTCAGTTATTACGCCTATATTCAGTTCTTACGCATATATATTCAGTTCTTACACATATATATTCAGTTCTTACGCATATATATTCAGTTCTTACACATATATACTCAGTTTTTACGCATATATATTCCGTTCTTACACATATATATTCAGTTCTTACGCATATATATTCAGCTCTTACACATATATATTAGGTTCTTACACATATATATTTAGTTCTTACACATATATATTCAGTTCTTACACATATATATTTCGTTCTTACGCATATATATTCAGTTCTTACACATATATATTCAGTTCTTACACGTATATATTCAGTTCTTACACATATATATCCAGTTCTTACACATACATATTCCATTCTTACGCATATATATTCCGTTCTTACACATATATATTCAGTTCTTACACATATATATTCCGTTCTTACGCATATATATTCCGTTCTTACGCATATATATTCAGTTCTTACACATATATATTCAGTTCTTATACATATATATTCAGTTCTTACACATATATATTCAATTCTTACACATATATATTCCGTTCTTACGCATATATATTCAGTTCTTACACATATATATTCAGTTCTTACACATATATATTCAGTTCTTACACATATATTCCGTTCTTACGCATATATATTCAGTTCTTACACTTATATATTCAGTTCTTACACATATATATTCAGTTCTTACACATATATATTCAGTTCTTACGCATATATATTCCGTTCTTACACATATATATTCAGTTCTTAAACATATATATTCAGTTCTTACACATATATATTCAGTTCTTACAAATATATATTCAGTTCTTACGCATATATATTCAGTTCTTACACATACATTCAGTTCTTACGCATATATATTCAGTTCTTACGCATACATTCAGTTCTTACGCATATATATTCAGCTCTTACACATATATATTCAGTTCTTACACATATATATTCAGTTCTTACACATATATATTCAGTTCTTACGCATATATATTCCGTTCTTACACATATATATTCAGTTCTTAAACATATATATTCAGTTCTTACACATATATATTCAGTTCTTACAAATACATATTCAGTTCTTACGCATATATATTCAGTTCTTACACATATATTCAGTTCTTACGCATATATATTCAGTTCTTACGCATACATTCAGTTCTTACGCATATATATTCAGTTCTTACACATATATATTCAGTTCTTACACATATATATTCCGTTCTTACGCATATATAGTCAGTTTTTACACATATATATTCAGTTCTTACTCATATATATTCAGTTCTTACACATATATACTCAATTCTTACGCATATATATTCCGTTCTTACACATATATATTCAGTTCTTACGCATATATATTGAGCTCTTACACATATATATTCAGTTGTTACAAATATATATTCCGTTCCTACGCATATATATTCAGTTATTACGCCTATATTCAGTTCTTACGCATATATATTCAGTTCTTACACATATATTTTCAGTTCTTACGCATATATATTCAGTTCTTACACATATATATTCAGTTCTTACGCATATATATTCAGCTCTTACACATATATATTAGGTTCTTACACATATATATTCAGTTCTTACACATATATATTTCGTTCTTACGCATATATATTCAGTTCTTACACATATATATTCAGTTCTTACACGTATATATTCAGTTCTTACACATATATATCCAGTTCTTACACATACATATTCCATTTTTACGCATATATATTCCGTTCTTACACATATATATTCAGTTCTTACACATATATATTCCGTTCTTACGCATATATATTCCGTTCTTATGCATATATATTCCGTTCTTACGCATATATATTCCGTTCTTACGCATATATATTCCGTTCTTACGCATATATATTCAGTTCTTACACATATATATTCAGTTCTTATACATATATATTCAGTTCTTACACATATATATTCAGTTCTTACGCATATATATTCCGTTCTTACGCATATATATTCCGTTCTTACGCATATATATTCAGTTCTTAGGCATATATATTCCGTTCTTATGCATATATATTCAATTCTTACACATATTTATTCCGTTCTTACACATATATATTCAGTTCTTACACATATATAATCAGTTCTTACACATATATATTCAGTTCTTACACATATATATTCAGTTCTTACGCATATATATTCAGCTATTACACATATATATTCAGTTCTTACACATATATACTCAGTTCTTACGCATATATATTCCATTCTTACACATATATATTCAGTTCTTACGCATATATATTCAGCTCTTACACATATATATTCAGTTCTTACACATATATATTCAGATCTTACACATATATATTCAGTTCTTACACATATATATTCCGTTCTTACGCATATATATTCAGTTCTTACGCATATATATTCCGTTATTACGCATATATATTCAGTTCTTACACATATATATTCAGTTCTTATACATATATATTCAGTTCTTACACATATATATTCAGTTCTTACGCATATATATTCCGTTCTTACGCAATAATCTATTCCGTTCTTACGCATATATATTCAGTTCTTAGGCATATATATTCCGTTCTTATGCATATATATTCAATACTTACACATATATATTCCGTTCTTACACATATATATTCCGTTCTTACGCATATCTATTCCGTTCTTAGGCATATATATTCCGTTCTTATGCATATATATTCTATACTTACACATATATATTCAGTTCTTACGCATATATATTCCGTTCTTACGCATATCTATTCCGTTCTTACGCATATATATTCAGTTCTTAGGCATATATATTCCGTTCTTATGCATATATATTCAATACTTACACATATATATTCAGTTCTTACACATATATATTCAGTTCTTACACATATATATTTAGTTCTTACGCATATATATTCAGTTCCTACGCATATATATTCAATACTTACGCATATATATTCAGCTCTTACACATATATATTCAGTTCTTACACATATATATTCAGTTCTTACACATATATATTCAGTTCTTACACATATATATTCCGTTCTTACGCATATATATTTAGTTCTTACACATATATATTCCGTTCTTACACATATATATTCAGTTCTTGCGCATATATATTCAGCTCTTATACATATATATTCAGTTCTTACACATATATATTCAGTTCTTACACATATATATTCAATTCTTACACATATATATTCCGTTCTTACGCATATATATTCAGTTCTTACACATATATATTCAGTTCTTACACATATATATTCAGTTCTTACACATATATTCCGTTCTTACGCATATATATTCAGTTCTTACACTTATATATTCAGTTCTTACACATATATATTCAGTTCTTACACATATATATTCAGTTCTTACGCATATATATTCCGTTCTTACACATATATATTCAGTTCTTAAACATATATATTCAGTTCTTACACATATATATTCAGTTCTTACAAATATATATTCAGTTCTTACGCATATATATTCAGTTCTTACACATATATTCAGTTCTTACGCATATATATTCAGTTCTTACGCATACATTCAGTTCTTACGCATATATATTCAGCTCTTACACATATATATTCAGTTCTTACACATATATATATTCAGTTCTTACACATATATATTCAGTTCTTACACATATATATTCCGTTCTTACGCATATATAGTCAGTTCTTACACATATATATTCAGTTCTTACTCATATATATTCAGTTCTTACACATATATACTCAATTCTTACGCATATATATTCCGTTCTTACACATATATATTCAGTTCTTACGCATATATATTGAGCTCTTACACATATATATTCAGTTCTTACAAATATATATTCCGTTCCTACGCATATATATTCAGTTATTACGCCTATATTCAGTTCTTACGCATATATATTCAGTTCTTACACATATATATTCAGTTCTTACGCATATATATTCAGTTCTTACACATATATACTCAGTTCTTACGCATATATATTCCGTACTTACACATATATATTCAGTTCTTACGCATATATATTCAGCTCTTACACATATATATTAGGTTCTTACACATATATATTCAGTTCTTACACATATATATTCAGTTCTTACACATATATATTTCGTTCTTACGCATATATATTCAGTTCTTACACATATATATTCAGTTCTTACACGTTTATATTCAGTTCTTACACATATATATCCAGTTCTTACACATACATATTCCATTTTTACGCATATATATTCCGTTCTTACACATATATATTCAGTTCTTACACATATATATTCCGTTCTTACGCATATATATTCCGTTCTTATGCATATATATTCCGTTCTTACGCATATCTATTCCGTTCTTACGCATATATATTCCGTTCTTACGCATATATATTCAGTTCTTACACATATATATTCAGTTCTTATACATATATATTCAGTTCTTACACATATATATTCAGTTCTTACGCATATATATTCCGTTCTTACGCATATATATTCCGTTCTTACGCATATATATTCAGTTCTTAGGCATATATATTCCGTTCTTATGCATATATATTCAATTCTTACACATATATATTCCGTTCTTACACATATATATTCATTTCTTACACATATATATTCAGTTCTTACACATATATATTCAGTTCTTACACATATATATTTAGTTCTTACGCATATATATTCAGTTCCTACGCATATATATTCAATTCTTACGCATATATATTCAGCTCTTACACATATATATTCAGTTCTTACACATATATATTCAGTTCTTACACATATATATTCAGTTCTTACACATATATATTCCGTTGTTACGCATATATATTTAGTTCTTACGCATATATATTCAGTTCTTACACATATATATTCAGTTCTTACAAATATATATTCCGTTCCTACGCATATATTTTCAATTCTTACGCATATATATTCAGCTCTTACACATATATATTCAATTCTTACGCATATATATTCAGTTCTTACACATATATACTCAGTTCTTACGCATATATATTCCGTTCTTACACATATATATTCAGTTCTTACGCATATATATTCAGCTATTACACATATATATTCAGTTCTTACACATATATAATCAGTTCTTACACATATATATTCAGTTCTTACACATATATATTCCGTTCTTACGCATATATATTTAGTTCTTACACATATATATTCCGTTCTTACACATATATATTCAGTTCTTGCGCATATATATTCAGCTCATACACATATATATTCAGTTCTTACACATATATATTCAGTTCTTACACATATTTATTCAATTATTACACATATATATTCCGTTTTTACGCATATATATTCAGTTCTGACACATATATATTCAGTTCTTACACATATATATTCAGTTCTTACACATATATATATACCGTTCTTACGCATATATATTCAGTTCTTACACAATATATATTCAGTTCTTACACATATATATTCAGATCTTACACATATATATTCAGTTCTTACACATATATATTCCGTTCTTACGCATATATATTCCGTTCTTACGCATATATATTCCGTTCTTACGCATATATATTCAGTTCTTACACATATATATATTCAGTTCTTATACATATATATTCAGTTCTTACACATATATATTCAGTTCTTACGCATATATATTCCGTTCTTACGCATATATATTCCGTTCTTACGCATATATATTCAGTTCTTAGGCATATATATTCCGTTCTTATGCATATATATTCAATTCTTACACATATATATTCCGTTCTTACACATATATATTCATTTCTTACACATATATATTCAGTTCTTACACATATATATTCCGTTCTTACACATATATATTCAGTTCTTACACATATATATTCCGTTCTTACGCATATATATTCCGTTCTTATGCATATATATTCCGTTCTTACGCATATATATTCCGTTCTTACGCATATATATTCCGTTCTTACGCATATATATTCAGTTCTTACACATATATATTCAGTTCTTATACATATATATTCAATTCTTACACATATATATTCAGTTCTTACGCATATATATTCCGTTCTTACGCATATATATTCCATTCTTACGCATATATATTCAGTTCTTACACATATATATTCAGTTCTTACGCATATATATTCCGTTCTTACGCATATATATTCCGTTCTTACGCATATATATTCAGTTCTTAGGCATATATATTCCGTTCTTATGCATATATATTCAATTCTTACACATATATATTCAGTTCTTAAACATATATATTCAGTTCTTACGCATATATATTCAGCTCTTTCAGTTCTTACACATATATATTCAGTTCTTACACATATATATTCAGTTCTTACACATATATATTCCGTTCTTACGCATATATATTTAGTTCTTACACATATATATTCCGTTCTTACACATATATATTCAGTTCTTGGCATATATATTCAGCTCTTATACATATATATTTCAGTTCTTACACATATATATTCAGTTCTTACACATATATATTCAATTCTTACACATATATATTCCGTTCTTTACGCATATATATTCAGTTCTTACACATATATATTCTGTTCTACACATATATATTCGTTCTTACGCATATATATTCAGTTCTTACACATATATACTCCGTTCTTACACATACATATTCAGTTCTTACACATATATATTCAGTTCTTACACATATATATTCAGTTCTTACACATATATATTCTGTTCTTACACATATATATTCAGTTCTTATACATATATATTCAGTTCTTACACATATATATTCAGTTCTTAAGCATATATATTCCGTTCTTACGCATATATATTCCGTTCTTACGCATATATATTTCAGTTCTTAGGCATATATTCCGTTCTTATGCATATTCTATTCAATTCTTACACATATATATTCCGTTCTTACACAATATATTCATTTCTTACACATATATATTCAGTTCTTACACATATATATTCAGTTCTTACACATATATATTTAGTTTCTTACGCATATATATTCAGTTCCTACGCATATATATTCAATTCTTACGCATATATATTCAGCTCTTACACATATATATTCAGTTCTTACACATATATATTCAGTTCTTACACATATATATTCAGTTCTTATACATATATTCAGTTCTGACACATATATACTCAGTTCTTACGCATATATATTCAGCTCTTACACATATATCAGTCTCGATTCGTCTACACATATATATTCAGTTCTTACACATATATATTCCAGTCTTACCATATAAATTCGTTCTTACGCATATATATTAGTTCTTACTATTCCGTTCTTACACATATATATTCAGTTCTTACGCATATATATTCAGCTCTTACACATATATATTCAGTCTTACACATATATAATTCAGTTCTTACACATATATATTCAGAGTTTACACATATATATTCCGTTCTTACGCATATATATTCAGCTCTTACACATATATATTCAGTTCTTACACATATATATTCAGTTCTTACACATATATAGTTCTGTTCTTACACATATATATTCCGTTCTTACGCATATATATTCAGTTCTTACACATATATATTCAGTTCTTACACATATATTTCAGTTCTTACACATATATATGCAGTTCTTACACATATATATTCGTTCTTACACATATATATTCCGTCTTACGCATATATATTCCGTTCTTATGCATATATATTCCGTTCTTACGCATATATATTCCGTTCTTACGCATATATTCCGTCTAGCATATATATTCCGTTATTACGCATATATATCAGTTCTTACACATATATATTCAGTTTTATATATATATTCAGTTCTTACACATATATATTCAGTTCTTTACACATATATATTCAGTTCTTAGGCATATATGTTCCGTTCTTACGGATATATATTCCGTTCTTACGCAAATATATTCAGTTCTTAAGCATATATATTCAGTTCTTAGGCATATATCAGTTCTTACGCATATGTATTCAGTTCTTACACATATATATTCAGTTCTTACGCATATATATTCAGCTTCTTACACATATATATTCAGTTCTTACTCATATATTCAGTCTTTCACATATATACTCAATCTTACGCATATATATTCCGTTCTTACACATATATATTCAGTTCTACGCATATATATGAGCTCTTACACATATATATTCAGTTCTACAAATATATATTCCGTTCCTACGCATATATTCAGTATTACTATACAGTCTACGCATATATATTCAGTTCTTACAGCATATATATTCAGTTCTTACGCATATATAGTTCAGTTCTTACACATATATATTCAGTTCTTACACATATATATTCGTTCTTACACATATATATTCAGTTCTTACACATATTATATCTTCTTACACAATATATTCAGTTCTTACACATATATATTCAGTTCTTACACATATCTATCAGTTCTTAACATATTTACTCATACTATATTCCATTCTTACACATATATTCAGTCTTACAATATATATTCCGTTCTTTACACATATATATTCAGTTCTTACACATATATATTCCGTTCTTACGCATATATATTCCGTTCTTATGCATATATATTCCGTTTTTACGCATATATATTCCGTTCTTACGCATATATATTCCGTTCTACAGCATATACTATTCCGTTCTTACGCATATATATTCAGTTCTTACACATATAGATTCAGTTGTTATACATATATATTCAGTTCTTACACATAATATATTTCAGTTCTTACGCATATATATTCCGTTCTTACGCATATATATTCCGTTCTTACGCATATATATTCAGTTCTTAGGCATATATATTCCGTACTTTCATATATATTCAAGTTCTTACACATATATATTCCGTTCTTACACGATATATATTCACTTCTTTCACATATATTCAGTTCTTACACATATATATTCAGTTTCTTCACATATATATTTAGTTCATACGCATATATATTCAGTTCCTACGCATATATATTCAATTCTTACGCATATATATTCAGTTCTTACACATATATATTCACGTCTTATAGCATATATAATTCAGTTCTTACACATATATATCAGTCTCTACGCATATATATTCCGTTCTTACGCATATATTTCCGTTCTTTACGCATATATATTCAGTCTTATGCATATATATTC
>JAWPHD010025211.1:0-16965 GCA_037043455.1 Cyrtodaria siliqua | reverse complement strand
TATATATTCAGTTCTTACACATATATATTCAGTTCTTACACATATATATTCAGTTCTTACACATATATATTCAGTTCTTACAAATATATATTCGTTCTTACGCATATATATTCAGTTCTTACGCATATATTCAGTTCTTACGCATATATATTCAGTTCTTACACATATATATTCCGTTCTTACGCATATATATTCAGTTTTTACACATATATATTCCGTTCTTACGCATATATATTCAGTTCTAACACATATATATTCAGTTCTTACACATATATATTCAGTTCTTACAGATATATATTCCATTCGTACGCATATATATTCCGTTCTTACGCATATATTCAGTTCTTACGCATATATTTTCAGTTCTTACACATATATATTTAGTCTTACGCATATATTTTCCGTTCTTACGAATATATATTCAGTTCTTATACATATATATTCAGTTCTTACACATATATATTCAGTTCTTACACATATATATTCAAATCTTACACATATATATTCCCTTCTTACGCATATATATTCCATTCTTTCGCTCCGTTCTTACGCATATATATTCCGTTCTTACGCATATATATTCCGTTCTTACGCATATATATTCAGTTCTTATGCATATATATTCAGTTCTTACGCTTATATATTCAGTTCTTACGCATATATTTTCAGTTTTTACGCATAAACATTCAGTTCTTACACATATATATTCAGTTCTAACACATATATATTCAGTTCTTACACATATATATTCAGTTCTTACACATATATATTCAGTTCTTACACATATATATTCAGTTCTTACGCATATATATTCAGTTCTTACGCATATATTCAGTTCTTACGCATTGATTTTCAGTTGTTACGCATATATATTCAGTTGTTACACATATATATTCAGTTCTTAAACATATATATTAAGTTCTTACCCATATATATTCAGTTCTTACGCATATATATTCAGTTCTTACGCATATATATTCAGTACTTACGCATATTTATTCAGTTCTTACACAAATATTTTCAGTTCTTACGCATATATATTCCGTTCTTACGCATATATATTCAGTTCTTACACATATATATTCAGTTCTTACACATATATATTCAGTTGTTACACATATATATTCAGTCCTTACACATATATATTCAGTTCTTACACATATATATTCAGATCTTACACATATATATTCCGTTCTTACGCATATATATTCAGTTCTTACACATATATATTCAGTTCTTACATATATATATTCCGTTCTTACACATATATATTCAGTTCTTACGCATATATATTACGTTCTTACGCATACATATTCCGTTCTTACGCCGTTCTTACGCATATATATTCCGTTCTTACGAATCTATATTCAGTTCTTACACATATATATTCCGTTCTTACACATATATATTCAGTTCTTACACATATATATTCAGTTCTTACAAATATATATTCCGTTCTTCCGCATATATATTCAGTTCTTACGCATATATTTTTAGTTCTTACGCATATACATTTAGTTCTTACACATATATATTCAGTTCTTACACATATATATTCAGTTCTTACACATATATATTCAGTTCGTACTCATATCTATTCCATTCTTACGCAAATATATTCCGTTCTTACACATATATATTCAGTTCTTACACATATATATTCAGTTCTTACACATATATATTCAGTTCTTACACGTATATATTCAGTACTTACCCATATATATTCCGTTTTTACGCATATATATTCCGTTCTTACGCTTATATATTCCGTTTTTACGCATATATATTCAGTTCTTACAGATATATATTCAGTTCTTACACATATATATTCAGTTCTTACGCATATATATTCCGTTTTAAGCATATATATTCAGTTCTTACACATATATATTAAGTTATTACGCATATATATTCCGTTCTTACGCATATATATTCCGTTCTTACCCGTATATATTCAGTTCTTACACATATATATTCATTCTTACACATCTATATTCCCTTCTTACGCATATATATTCCATTCTTTCGCTCCGTTCTTACGCATATATATTCCGTTCTTACGCATATATATTCGTTCTTACGCATATATATTCAGTTCTTATGCATATATATTCAGTTCTTACGCTTATATATTCAGTTCTTACGCATATATTTTCAGTTTTTACGCATAAACATTCAGTTCTAACACATATATATTCAGTTCTTACACATATATATTCAGTTCTTACACATATATATACAGTTCTTACACATATATATTCAGTTCTTACACATATATATTCAGTTCTTACGCATATATATTCAGTTATTACGCATATATTCAGTTCTTACGCATTGATTTTCAGTTTTTACGCATATATATTCAGTTGTTACACATATATATTCAGTTCTTAAACATATATATTAAGTTCTTACCCATATATATTCAGTTCTTACGCATATATATTCAGTTCTTACGCATATATATTCAGTACTTACGCATATTTATTCAGTTCTTACACAAATATTTTCAGTTCTTACGCATATATATTCCGTTCTTACGCATATATATTCAGTTCTTACACATATATATTCAGTTGTTACACATATATATTCAGTCCTTACACATATATATTCAGTTCTACACATATATATTCAGATCTTACACATATATATTCCGTTCTTACGCATATATATTCAGTTCTTACACATATACATTCAGTTCTTACATATATATATTCAGTTCTTACACATATATATTCAGTTCTTACGCATATATATTCCGTTCTTACGCATACATATTCCGTTCTAACGCCGTTCTTACGCATATATATTCCGTTCTTACGAATATATATTCAGTTCTTACACATATATATTCCGTTCTTACACATATATATTCAGTTCTTACACATATATATTCAGTTCTTACAAATATATATTCCGTTCTTCCGCATATATATTCAGTTCTTACGCATATATTTTTAGTTCTTACGCATATACATTTAGTTCTTACACATATATATTCAGTTCTTACACATATATATTCAGTTCTTACACATATATATTCAGTTCTTACTCATATATATTCCATTCTTACGCAAATATATTCCATTCTTACACATATATATTTAGTTCTTACACATATATATTCAGTTCTTACACATATATATTCAGTTCTTACACGTATATATTCAGTTCTTACCCATATATATTCCGTTCTTACGCATATATATTCCGTTCTTACGCATATATATTCCGTTTTTACGCATATATTCAGTTCTTACGCATATATTCAGTTCTTACGCATATATACTCCGTTCTTACACATATATATTCAGTTATAACACATATATATATTCAGTTCTTACTCATATATATTCAGTTCTTACACATATATATTCGGTTCTTACACATATATATTCAGTTCTTACAAATATATATTCGTTCTTGCGCATATATATTCAGTTCTTACGCATATATTCAGTTCTTACGCATATATATTCAGTTCTTACACATATATATTCCGTTCTTACGCATATATATTCAGTTTTTACACATATATATTCCGTTCTTACTTATATATATTCAGTTCTAACACATATATATTCAGTTCTACACATATATATTCCATTCGTACGCATATATATTCCGTTCTTACGCATATATTCAGTTCTTACGCATATATTTTCAGTTCTTACATATATATATTTAGTTCTTACGCATATATTTTCCGTTCTTACGCATATATATTCAGTTCTTATACATATATATTCAGTTCTTACACATATATATTCAGTTCTTACACATATATATTCAAATCTTACACATATATATTCAGTTCTTATGAATATATATTCAGTTCTTACACATATATATTCAGTTCTTAAACATATATATTCAGTTCTTACACATATATATTCAGTTCTTACACATATATATTCAGTTCTTACGCATATATATTCCGTTCTTACGCATTTATATTCCGTCTTACGCATATATATTCCGCTCTAACGCATATATATTCAGTTCTTAAACATATATATTCCGTTCTTACACATATATATTAAGTTCTTACACATATATATTCAGTTCTTACACATATATATTCAGTTCTTACACATATATATTCAGTTCTTACACATATATATTCAGTTCTTACACATATATATTCAGTTCTTACAAATATATATTCCGTTCTTACGCATATATATTCAGTTCTTACGAATAGATTCAGTTCTTACGCATATATATTCCGTTCTTACGCATATATATTCCGTTCTTACGCATATATATTCAGTTTTACACATGTATATTCCGTTCTTACACATATATATTCAGTTCTTAAACATATATATTCAGTTCTTACACATATATATTCAGTTCTTACACATATATATTCAGTTCTTACACATATATATTCCGTTCTTACGCATATATATTCAGTTCTTACACATATATATTCAGTTCTTACACATATATATTCAGTTCTTACGCATATATATTCCGTTCTTACGCATATATATTCCGTTCTTACGCATATATATTCCGTTCTTACGCATATATATTCAGTTCTTACACATATATATTCCGTTCTTACACATATATATTGAGTTCTTACACATATATATTCCGTTCTTACTCATATATATTCAGTTCTTACAAGTATATATTCAGTTCTTACCCATATATATTCCGTTCTTACGCATATATATTCCGTTCTTACGCATATATATTCAGTTCTTAAACATATATATTCAGTTCTTACACATATATATTCAGTTCTTACACATATATATTCAGTTCTTACGCATATATATTCCGTTCTTACACATTTATATTCCGTTCTTACGCATATATATTCAGTTCTTATGCATATATATTCAGTTCTTACGCTTATATATTCAGTTCTTACGCATATATTTTCAGTTTTTACGCATAAACATTCAGTTCTAACACATATATATTCAGTTCTTACACATATATATTCAGTTCTTACACATATATATACAGTTCTTACACATATATATTCAGTTCTTACACATATATATTCAGTTCTTACGCATATATATTCAGTTATTACGCATATATTCAGTTCTTACGCATTGATTTTCAGTTTTTACGCATATATATTCAGTTGTTACACATATATATTCAGTTCTTAAACATATATATTAAGTTCTTACCCATATATATTCAGTTCTTACGCATATATATTCAGTTCTTACGCATATATATTCAGTACTTACGCATATTTATTCAGTTCTTACACAAATATTTTCAGTTCTTACGCATATATATTCCGTTCTTACGCATATATATTCAGTTCTTACACATATATATTCAGTTGTTACACATATATATTCAGTCCTTACACATATATATTCAGTTCTTACACATATATATTCAGATCTTACACATATATATTCCGTTCTTACGCATATATATTCAGTTCTTACACATATACATTCAGTTCTTACATATATATATTCAGTTCTTACACATATATATTCAGTTCTTACGCATATATATTCCGTTCTTACGCATACATATTCCGTTCTAACGCCGTTCTTACGCATATATATTCCGTTCTTACGAATATATATTCAGTTCTTACACATATATATTCCGTTCTTACACATATATATTCAGTTCTTACACATATATATTCAGTTCTTACAAATATATATTCCGTTCTTCCGCATATATATTCAGTTCTTACGCATTATATTTTTAGTTCTTACGCATATACATTTAGTTCTTACACATATATATTCAGTTCTTACACATATATATTCAGTTCTTACACATATATATTCAGTTCTTACTCATATATATTCCATTCTTACGCAAATATATTCCATTCTTACACATATATATTTAGTTCTTACACATATATATTCAGTTCTTACACATATATATTCAGTTCTTACACGTATATATTCAGTTCTTACCCATATATATTCCGTTCTTACGCATTATATTCCGTTCTTACGCATATATATTCCGTTTTTACGCATATATTCAGTTCTTACGCATATATTCAGTTCTTACGCATATATACTCCGTTCTTACACATATATATTCAGTTATAACACATATATATATTCAGTTCTTACTCATATATATTCAGTTCTTACACATATATATTCGGTTCTTACACATATATATTCAGTTCTTACAAATATATATTCGTTCTTGCGCATATATATTCAGTTCTTACGCATATATTCAGTTCTTACGCATATATATTCAGTTCTTACACATATATATTCCGTTCTTACGCATATATATTCAGTTTTTACACATATATATTCCGTTCTTACTTATATATATTCAGTTCTAACACATATATATTCAGTTCTTACACATATATATTCCATTCGTACGCATATATATTCCGTTCTTACGCATATATTCAGTTCTTACGCATATATTTTCAGTTCTTACATATATATATTTAGTTCTTACGCATATATTTTCCGTTCTTACGCATATATATTCAGTTCTTTATACATATATATTCAGTTCTTACACATATATATTCAGTTCTTACACATATATATTCAAATCTTACACATATATATTCAGTTCTTATGAATATATATTCAGTTCTTACACATATATATTCAGTTCTTAAACATATATATTCAGTTCTTACACATATATATTCAGTTCTTACACATATATATTCAGTTCTTACGCATATATATTCCGTTCTTACGCATTTATATTCCGTCTTACGCATATATATTCCGCTCTAACGCATATATATTCAGTTCTTAAACATATATATTCCTTCTTACACATATATATTAAGTTCTTACACATATATATTCAGTTCTTACACATATATATTCAGTTCTTACACATATATATTCAGTTCTTACACATATATATTCAGTTCTTACACATATATATTCAGTTCTTACAAATATATATTCCGTTCTTACGCATATATATTCAGTTCTTACGAATAGATTCAGTTCTTACGCATATATATTCCGTTCTTACGCATATATATTCCGTTCTTACGCATATATATTCAGTTTTACACATGTATATTCCGTTCTTACACATATATATTCAGTTCTTAAACATATATATTCAGTTCTTACACATATATATTCAGTTCTTACACATATATATTCAGTTCTTACACATATATATTCCGTTCTTACGCATATATATTCAGTTCTTACACATATATATTCAGTTCTTACACATATATATTCAGTTCTTACGCATATATATTCCGTTCTTACGCATATATATTCCGTTCTTACGCATATATATTCCGTTCTTACGCATATATATTCAGTTCTTACACATATATATTCCGTTCTTACACATATATATTGAGTTCTTACACATATATATTCCGTTCTTACTCATATATATTCAGTTCTTACAAGTATATATTCAGTTCTTACCCATATATATTCCGTTCTTACGCATATATATTCCGTTCTTACGCATATATATTCAGTTCTTAAACATATATATTCAGTTCTTACACATATATATTCAGTTCTTACACATATATATTCAGTTCTTACGCATATATATTCCGTTCTTACACATTTATATTCCGTTCTTACGCATATATATTCAGTTCTTACACATATATATTCAGTTCTTACACATATATATTCAGTTCTTACGCATATATATTCCGTTCTTACGCATATATATTCCGTTCTTACGCATATATATTCAGTTCTTACACATATATATTCCGTTCTTACACATATATATTGAGTTCTTACACATATATATTCCGTTCTTACTCATATATATTCAGTTCTTACAAGTATATATTCAGTTCTTACCCATATATATTCCGTTCTTACGCATATATATTCCGTTCTTACGCATATATATTCGTTTTTACGCATATATTCAGTTCTTACGCATATATTCAGTTCTTACGCATATATACTCCGTTCTTACACATATATATTCAGTTCCTACAAATATATATTCAGTTCTTACACATATATATTCAGTTCTTACACATATATATTCAGTTCTTACACATATATATTCAGTTCTTACACATATATTCAGTTCTTACGCATATATATTCAGTTCTTACGCATATATATTCAGTTCTTACACATATATATTCCGTTCTTACGCATATATATTCAGTTCTTACACATATATATTCAATTCTTACACATATATATTCAGTTCTTACACATATATATTCCATTCTTACGCATATATATTCCGTTCTTACGCATATATTCAGTTCTTACGCATATATTTTCAGTTCTTACACATATATATTCCGTTCTTACACATATATATTAAGTTCTTACGCATATATATTCAGTTCTTACACATATATATTCCGTTCTTACGCATATATATTCAGTTTTTACACATATATATTCCGTTCTTACTTATATATATTCAGTTCTAACACATATATATTCAGTTCTTACACATATATATTCCATTCGTACGCATATATATTCCGTTCTTACGCATATATTCAGTTCTTACGCATATATTTTCAGTTCTTACATATATATATTTAGTTCTTACGCATATATTTTCCGTTCTTACGCATATATATTCAGTTCTTATACATATATATTCAGTTCTTACACATATATATTCAGTTCTTACACATATATATTCAAATCTTACACATATATATTCAGTTCTTATGAATATATATTCAGTTCTTACACATATATATTCAGTTCTTAAACATATATATTCAGTTCTTACACATATATATTCAGTTCTTACACATATATATTCAGTTCTTACGCATATATATTCCGTTCTTACGCATTTATATTCCGTCTTACGCATATATATTCCGCTCTAACGCATATATATTCAGTTCTTAAACATATATATTCCGTTCTTACACATATATATTAAGTTCTTACACATATATATTCAGTTCTTACACATATATATTCAGTTCTTACACATATATATTCAGTTCTTACACATATATATTCAGTTCTTACACATATATATTCAGTTCTTACAAATATATATTCCGTTCTTACGCATATATATTCAGTTCTTACGAATAGATTCAGTTCTTACGCATATATATTCCGTTCTTACGCATATATATTCCGTTCTTACGCATATATATTCAGTTTTACACATGTATATTCCGTTCTTACACATATATATTCAGTTCTTAAACATATATATTCAGTTCTTACACATATATATTCAGTTCTTACACATATATATTCAGTTCTTACACATATATATTCCGTTCTTACGCATATATATTCAGTTCTTACACATATATATTCAGTTCTTACACATATATATTCAGTTCTTACGCATATATATTCCGTTCTTACGCATATATATTCCGTTCTTACGCATATATATTCCGTTCTTACGCATATATATTCAGTTCTTACACATATATATTCCGTTCTTACACATATATATTGAGTTCTTACACATATATATTCCGTTCTTACTCATATATATTCAGTTCTTACAAGTATATATTCAGTTCTTACCCATATATATTCCGTTCTTACGCATATATATTCCGTTCTTACGCATATATATTCAGTTCTTAAACATATATATTCAGTTCTTACACATATATATTCAGTTCTTACACATATATATTCAGTTCTTACGCATATATATTCCGTTCTTACACATTTATATTCCGTTCTTACGCATATATATTCAGTTCTTACACATATATATTCAGTTCTTACACATATATATTCAGTTCTTACGCATATATATTCCGTTCTTACGCATATATATTCCGTTCTTACGCATATATATTCAGTTCTTACACATATATATTCCGTTCTTACACATATATATTGAGTTCTTACACATATATATTCCGTTCTTACTCATATATATTCAGTTCTTACAAGTATATATTCAGTTCTTACCCATATATATTCCGTTCTTACGCATATATATTCCGTTCTTACGCATATATATTCGTTTTTACGCATATATTCAGTTCTTACGCATATATTCAGTTCTTACGCATATATACTCCGTTCTTACACATATATATTCAGTTCCTACAAATATATATTCAGTTCTTACACATATATATTCAGTTCTTACACATATATATTCAGTTCTTACACATATATATTCAGTTCTTACACATATATTCAGTTCTTACGCATATATATTCAGTTCTTACGCATATATATTCAGTTCTTACACATATATATTCCGTTCTTACGCATATATATTCAGTTCTTACACATATATATTCAATTCTTACACATATATATTCAGTTCTTACACATATATATTCCATTCTTACGCATATATATTCCGTTCTTACGCATATATTCAGTTCTTACGCATATATTTTCAGTTCTTACACATATATATTCCGTTCTTACACATATATATTAAGTTCTTACACATATATATTCAGTTCTTACACATATGTATTCAGTTCTTACCCATATATATTCAGTTCTTACACATATATATTCAGTTCTTACACATATCTATTCCGTTCTTACGCATATAAATTCAGTTCTTACGAATATATTCAGTTCTTACACATATATATTCAGTTCTTACACATATATATTCAGTTCTTAAACATATATATTCAGTTCTTACACATGTATATTCAGTTCTTACGCATGTATATTCCGTTCTTACGCATATATATTCCGTTCTTACGCATATATATTCGTTCTTACGCATATATATTCAGTTCTTACACATATATATTCCGTTCTTACACATATATATTAAGTTCTTACACATATATATTCAGTTATTACGAATATATTCAGTTCTTACGCATATATATTCAGTTCTTACACATATATATTCAGTTCTTAAACATATATATTCCGTTCTTACGCATATATTCAGTTCTTACGCATATATTTTCAGTTCTTACACATATATATTCAGTTCTTACGCATATATACAGTTCTTACGCATATATATTCAGTTCTTACACATATGTATTCAGTTCTTACACATATATATTCAGTTCTTACACATATATATTCAGTTCTTACACATATCTATTCAGTTCTTACGCATATTAATTCAGTTCTTGCGAATATATTCAGTTCTTACACATATATATTCAGTTCTTACACATATATATTCCGTTCTTACACATATATATTAAGTTCTTACACATATATATTCCGTTCTTACGCATATATATTCAGTTCTTACACATATATATTCAGTTCTTACACATATATATTCAGTTCTTACTCATATCTATTCCGTTCTTACGCATATATATTCCGTTCTTACGCATATATATTCCGTTCTTAGGCATATATATTCATTCTTACACATATATATTCCGTTCTTACGCATATATATTTCAGTTCTTACGCATATATATTCAGTTCTTACGCATATATTTTCAGTTTTTACCCATATTCATTCAGTTCTTACACATATATATATTCAGTTCTTACACATATATATTCAGTTCTTACACATATCTGTTCGTTCTTACGCATATAAATTCAGTTCTTACGAATATATTCAGTTCTTACACATATATATTCAGTTCTTACACATATATATTCCGTTCTTACACATATATATTAAGTTCTTACACATATATATTCAGTTCTTACACATATATTCAGTTCTGACACATATATATTCAGTTCTTACACATATATATTAAGTTCTTACACATATATATTCAGTTCTTACGCATATATATTCAGTTATTACGAATATATTCAGTTCTTACGCATATATATTAAGTTCTTACACATATATATTCAGTTCTTAAACAATATATATTCCGTTCTTACGCATATATTCAGTTCTTACGCATATATATTCAGTTCTTACACATATATATTCAGTTCTTACTCATATATATTCAATTCTTACACATATATATTCAGTTCTTACGCATATATATTCCGATCTTACGCATATATATTCAGTTCTTACACATATATATATTCAGTTCTTACACATATAAATTCAGTTCTTACACATATATATTCCATTCTTAGGCATATATATTCAGTTCTTACACATATATATTCAGTTCTTAACACATATATTCAGTTCTTACACTTATATATTCCGTTCTTACACATATATATTCAGTTCTTACACATATATATTCACTTCTTACACATATATATTCAGTTCTTACGCATATATATTCAGTTCTTACACATATATATTCCATTCTTACGCATATATATTCAGTTCTTACACATATATATTCAGTTCTTACACATATATATTCAGTTCTTACCCATATATATTCCGTTTTTACGCATATATATTCCGTTCTTACGCATATATATTCCGTTTTTACGCATATATTCAGTTTTACACATGTATATTCCGTTCTTACACATATATATTAAGTTCTTACACATATATTCAGTTCTTACACATATATATTCAGTTCTTACACATATATAATCAGTTCTTACACATATATATATTCAGTTCTTACACATATATATTCAGTTCTTACACATATATATTCAGTTCTTACACATATATATTCAGTTCTTACACATATATATTCAGTTCTTACACATATATATTTCGTTCTTACACATATATATTCAGTTCTTACACATATATATTCAGTTCTTACACTTATATATTCAGTTCTTACGCATATATTCAGTTCTTACGCATATATATTCAGTTCTTACAAATATATATTCAGTTCTTACGCATATATATTCAGTTCTTACACATATATATTCCATTCTTACGCATATATATTCCGTTCTTACACATATATTTTCAGTTCTTTCTCATATATATTCCATTCTTACGCATATATATTCCGTTCTTACACATATATGTTCAGTTCTTACACATATATATTCAGTTTTTACACATATATATTCAGTTCATACACATATATATTCAGTTCTTACCCATATATATTCCGTTCTTACGCATATATATTCCATTCTTACGCATATATATTCCGTTTTTACGCATATATTTAGTTCTTACGCATATATTCAGTTCTTACGCATATATATTCAGTTCTTACACACATATATTCAGTTCTTAAACATATATATTCAGTTCTTACACATATATATTCAGTTCTTACACATATATATTCAGTTCTTACGCATATATAATCCGTTCTTACGAATATATATTCCGTTCTTACGCATATATATTCCGTTCTTACGCATATATATTCAGTTCTTACACATATATATTCCGTTCTTACACATATATATTAAGTTCTTACACATATAATTTCAGTTCTTACACATATATATTCAGTTCTTACACATAGATATTCAGTTCTTACACATATATATTCAGTTCTTACACATATATATTCCGTTCTTACTCATATATATTCAGTTCTTACGAATATATTCAGTTCTTACGCATATATATTCAGTTCTTACACATATATATTCAGTTCTTACACATATATATTCAGTTCTTACGCATATATATTCAGTTCTTACACAAATATATTCAGTTCTTACAAATATATATTCCGTTCTTACGCATATATATTCAGTTCTTACGCATATATTCAGTTCTTACGCATATATATTCAGTTCTTACACATATATATTCAGTTCTTACACATATATATTCAGTTCTTACACATATATATTCAGTTCTTACTCATATCTATTCCGTTCTTACGCATATATATTCCGTTCTTACACATATATATTCAGTTCTTACACATATATATTCAGTTCTTACACATATATATTCAGTTCTTACACGTATATATTCAGTTCTTACCCATATATATTCAGTTCTTACACATATATATTCAGTTCTTACACATATATATTCAGTTCTTACACATATATATTCCGTTCTTACGCATATATATTCATTTTATACGAATATATTCAGTTCTTACGCATATATATTCAGTTTTTACACATATATATTCAGTTCTTACACATATATATTCAGTTCTTACGCATATATATTCAGTTCTTACACAAATATATTCAGTTCTTACAAATATATATTCCGTTCTTACGCATATATATTCAGTTCTTACGCATATATTCAGTTCTTACGCATATATATTCAGTTCTTACACATATATATCAGTTATTCAGTTACACATATATATTCAGTTCTTACACATATATATTCAGTTCTTTCTCATATCTGTTCCGTTCTTACGCATATATATTCCGTTCTTACATATATATATTCAGTTCTTACACATATATATTCAGTTCTTACACATATATATTCAGTTCTTACACGTATATATTCAGTTCTTACCCATATATATTCCGTTCTTACGCATATATATTCCGTTCTTACGCTTATATATTCAGTTCTTACGCTTATATATTCAGTTCTTACGCATATATTCAGTTCTAACGCATATATACTCCGTTCTTACACATATATATTCAGTTCTTACACATATATATTCAGTTCTTAAACATATATACTCAGTTCTTACACATATATATTCAGTTCTTACACATATATTTTCAGTTCTTACAAATATATATTCCGTTCTTACGCATATATATTCATTTCTTACGCATATATATTCAGTTCTTACGCATATGTTCAGTTCTTACGCATATATATTCAGTTCTTACACATATATATTCAGTACTTACGCATATATATTCAGTTCTTACACATATATATTCCGTTCTCACGCATATATATTCAGTTCTTACACATATATATATTCAGTTCTTACACATATATATTCAGTTCTTACAAATATATATTCAGTTCTTACACATATATATTCAGTTCTTACACATATATAATCAGTTCTTACACATATATATTCCGTTCTTACGCATATATATTCAGTTCTTACACATACATATTCAGTTCTTACACATATATATTCAGTTCTTACACATATATATTCAGTTCTTACTTATATATATTCCGTTCTTACGCATATATATTCCGTTCTTACACATATATATTCAGTTCTTACACATATATACTCAGTTCTTACACATATATATTCAGTTCTTACACGTATATATTCAGTTCTTAACCCATATATATTCCGTTCTTACGCATATATATTCCGTTCTTACGCATATATATTCCGTATTTACGCATATATTAGTTCTTACGCATATATTCAGTTTTTACTCATATATATTCGTTCTTACGCATATATATTCAGTTCTTACACATATATTCATTTCTTACACAATTATATTCCGTTCTTACACATATATATTAAGTTCTTACACATATATATTCAGTTCTTACACATATATATTCAGTTCTTACACATATATATTTCCGTTCTTACGCATATATATTCCGTTTTTACGCATATATTTAGTTCTTACGCATATATTCAGTTCTTACGCATATATACTCCGTTCTTACACATATATATTCAGTTTTTACACATATATATTCAGTTCTTACACGTATATATTGAGTTCTTACACATATATATTCAGTTCTTACACATATATATTCAGTTCTACACATATATATTCAGTTCTTACAAATATATATTCCGTTCTTACGCATATATATTCAGTTCTTACGCATATATTAAGTTCTTACGCATATATATTTAGTTCTTACACATATCTATTCAGTTCTTACGCATATATATTCAGTTCTTACACATATATATTCCATTCTTACGCATATATATTCCGTTCTTACACATATATATTCCGTTCTTACGCATATATATTCAGTTCTTACACATATATATTCAGTTCTTACACATATATTTTCAGTTCTAACTCATATATATTCCGTTCTTTCGCATATATATTCCGTTCTTACACATATATATTCAGTTATTACACATATATATTCAGTTCTTACACATATATATTCAGTTCTTACACATATATATTCAGTTCTTACCCATATATATTCCGTTCTTACGCATATATATTCCGTTCTTACGCATATATATTCCGTTTTTACGCATATATTTAGTTCTTACGCATATATTCAGTTCTTACGCATATATACTCCGTTCTTACACATATATATTCAGTTCTTACACATATATATTCAGTTCTTACACATATATATTCAGTTCTTACACATATATATTCAGTTCTTACACATATATATTCAGTTCTTACACATATATATTCAGTTCTTACAAATATATATTCCGTTCTTACGCATATATATTCAGTTCTTACGCATATATTCAGTTCTTACGCATATATATTCAGTTATTACACATATATATTCAGTTCTTACGCATATATATTCAGTTCTTACACATATATATTCAGTTCTTAAACATATATATTCCTTTCTTACGCATATATATTCAGTTCTTACACATATATATTCAGTTCTTACACATATATATTCAGTTCTTACACATATATATTCAGTTCATACACTTATATATTCAGTTCTTACACATATATATTCAGTTCTTACACATATATATTCAGTTCTTACGCATATATATTCAGTTCTAACACATATATATTTCGTTCTTGAACATATATATTCAGTTCTTACACATATATATTCAGTTCTTACACATATATCTATAGTTCTTACACATATATATTCAGTTCTTACACATATATATTCCGTTCTTACGCATATATATTCAGTTCTTACACATATATATTCAGTTCTTACACATATATATTCAGTTCATATATATGTATTTTGGGCGTTCTGTTGTAATTTTTTTTTTACCTCGAATTGCAGCAGAACGACCTCAAAATAAACACATATATAATAAATCACCATGAAATGGTGATTTTATTTGATTTATTAAAACTTTTTTAAAATAGGGGTAGTGAAGATTGCAAGTTTAATTTTTTTTATAAGTTATCAAAATTATAAAAATATTGCTTTTTTGTAATATGATTATAAAATGTTTCTTTAATACAAAACAAATTTGTTGATTTGTTATCAAAATTACACCCAAATCAACGAATAAACACGAATATAATAAAATATGATTTTTTACTAGAAAATCAAATTTCTATATGTTTCAGCCTA
>JAWPHD010025210.1:0-16970 GCA_037043455.1 Cyrtodaria siliqua | reverse complement strand
AATTATAAGAGAATTGTACTTTTCTAAAAGTTGAAGCACAACTGGGTTATCATGTTTCATATTACCCAGTGCTTGAAGAGATGAAAGGGAATCAGAAAAGATTACAAAATGGTCATCATCAGATTCCTGAATATAATTTAGGGCAAGTTCAATTGCCTTAAGTTCAGCTGAAAAGATAGAGTCCTTGTCAGGCAGTCGGCTCTTTATACTGTGTTTGTGAACAACAGCTGCTGCAGCTACCTTATCTCCATCTTTAGAGCCATCTGTGTATATATGTTGAAAGTTACTGTATTTCGATTTAATTTCATTAAATTAGCTTTGAAAGACAGTAGGGTCTGTACTGGATTTGTTACTATTACAAAGATCGAAAATAATTGTTGGTGTTTCCAAAGTCCAAGGTAGAATGTGTGGTACTTTGTACTTGTCAATCAAATTTAGGTCGATTTCAGTGTCTCTTAATTTTGGTTTAATACGAAGACCAAATGGTCGAATGGCCTTCGGTTTTCAATCAAAAAGGGGTTCATAATTAGGATTAAAAACAGTATCGAAAGTTGGATTTGAAGTGTTAGATTGCAATTTAATGGTATACTGAAGGACTTATTTGTCTAATGGGAATTGAAGTGGCATAATACATCAGTGCACATGTTCGTACTGAAACAGCTTCAGTAATATTATGTTTGCGGGTTTTAGCAATAATTGTGTTGCATTTTCATTTTTGCGATGTTATTTTGTTTATTTCAACTGTATTATAATGTTAAACACTGCATTTGAAACTGATTTCGAGAAAATGTTTTGCATATCTATAGAGATCGCTCGCATGCCAAATTATCGGAACCAATCAGATTGCAGATCTTGGCATTTATACGATACCTTTATTGAAGATATGCACTCCCGTTTGGAAAATTCAAGCAGAGCTAATTTTTACACATTGATAGTAGATAACTATGTTATGAAACCTTACTTATATGTTTCAAATATACCAAAGTATAGAAATACATTATCAAGACTAAGACTATCATCTCATAACTTACAAATAGAAGCTGGGAGATGGCATAAGCCGAATAGCATACCCATAAATGAACGTAAATGTATCGCATGTGCAAAACTAGAAGATGAATATCACTTTCATTATATAATGAGTTAATTGAAAACTACAAAAAGAAGTATTATTGGAAAAGACCAAGTATGATTAAATTGTTGGAACTTTTAAATAGTGAAAGTCACAGAATTATAAAAAATCTGAGTGTCTTTGTTTTTAAAGCCTTTAAGACAAGAAGGCTAAAAGTGTTAGATAATAGTAATTAGTGTACAAAACACATTTTGTTAAAATAATACATATGTATAAGAAACTTACTCTTTAATATTAAGACCAGTTAACTTAACCAGTTGTTTTTGTTTTGTTCTGTTTTGTAACAAAGATTTTAATACCGCTATGTCTACTATGTGTCTACTGAACCAAAGGTTCAGGGTTCGAGCCTTATATAAGGTAACATTTTTTAAACCATACAATGTTAAGATATTTCAAAAAATATTATACGAAACTACTACGGAATAAATCTGATTGGTTCCTACAATTTGACATTTGAGTACTCCGTATAATAGAGATACATATAAATCAATTTATATATGGTCCAAGTATAGTATTATCAAAAATAAAGGCAGGTTATTATGGAAAGCCAAATTAGTATTTATTTCTCTGTAAGATAGAAAGATACCTCTTTAACATAGAAAGATATATCTTTAAGATAGAGAGAATCAGTACTGTATAACTACCGCCATCCGTAAGAATCGACACTTTCTCACGTACAGCCTTACAAGTTGATCTCTCAGTGGGATTCGAACCCTCAGCGGTGAGAGGCGAGAAGGTTTACAACGCCACGTCGTTAACCCCTCGACCACGGACGCCGTTTATGCACATAAATTGCCTCCACTTTCGGTGAGATTGAACACATACTGCTCCGTGACATTTTACAGAGCTGTCCACAACCAAAGACGAGAACGTGCCCTAGCGTTATATCAAAACTGAAGAAAAAAATAGAACGGGCATAATAATAATAATAATAATAATAATAACAATAATAATATAGTAATAATAATAATAATTACTACTACTACTACTACTACTACTACTACTACTAATAATAATAATAATAATAATAATTATAATAATAATAATAATAATAATAATTAATAATAATAATAATATTAATAATAATAATAATAATAATAATAATAATAATATAATATAGTAATAATAACAATAATAATTAATACTACTACTACTACTACTAATAATAATAATAATAATAATAATAATTAATAATAATAGTAATAATATTAATAATAATAATTTAGTCCTAAACATTATTTATTTAACGGTACTTCTGGTGAGTCTCTTTCTTGGTGAAAAACGTGAAAGAACGCCATTTTCATATAGATTTACAATCTCAACCAGAGTCACCATACGGGATTGTACACTGAACAAGCTTTATAATGGTCACCTGACTAGTATAGATATAATTTGAAAACATCGATCGTATGACACAATTCTATTCAAATATTTGCTGAAAATGTATTGCAAAAGTTCTAATAGTTCAAACATATCACGGGTATGAAATTCAACACTCTCATCAGTCAAAACCAAAAGTCACAATTTCCAATCTGGTGGCAATCTAAGCAGCAATTTCAGCTCGGCCCCGGGATCTTATTGGCACAATGTAGCGCTGGATGTATCGTTGTGGAATGTCATTCCACGTTGACCAATTTTTAGAAGATTGTGTTGCTGCGCGACGTTTAAACCAGCCCATACGTGTTCAATGGGATTTAGATCCGAACTTTTCGCAGGCCCTGGACGAACTCTGACATGGTTGGCTTCTAGCATTTGTCCGAAGGTTCTAGCAACATTAATATATTACATGTGGAAGAATATCTTCAGCGAATGACATCTCTATATTCTGCGAGATGTGGGCCTGCAAATTTTATTTCGGTACTGCCTTGCATAAAGGTTACCATTGGTGTGGCCAATAGACGCCATTTTGAAATTGTGACTTTTTGGTTTTGAAGGTGTTGAATTTTATACCTTTGTTATGTTTGCACTATTATATATGTTTCAATGAAATGTTCAGCAATAATGTGAATTGATTGTTTTATACGATAGATTAAATTGCATTCATGTCTTTCTTTCTTCATATTATATCCATAAAATCCGGATTACCAATTATAATGTCTGTTCAGTGTGTGTGGATGCAAGGAAAGACAACTCTGGATAGACATTGATATATTTAGTTCGTCCTCATATCTTCCACGGCTTCCGGTTAGGTACAATAATTAGGACAATCGTTCTTAAAAGTGAAATTCGCAACATCTCAATCAATTCTTTGACGCATATCTGGAATTGTATCTAGAAGGTCTCCATATTGTTACGTCATATTAGTATGGCGGCGCCTTAGATTCCCGCCAAAAGGTAATTACATTCACAATCAAAGTTTTGCAACGCCAATTTGTATCATAATCAGTGAAGTACTTATTTACATATTTCGAGAATAATCGAACGCCAAATTAACATAAACTCAAATAATTTGGATATGTACCTCTCTTCAGTTGAATCATTGAAGTAAAAATCTCTTACTTCACTGATAATAGCCGATAAGTAACCTATACGGCCGGTCTTGTCTTTAATTAGTGTGCGTACTTACTGACTAGAGCTCTTAATTAAGTTTGCATGTCTTTGAACAAAAATATTAAAAGAAAATGATAATTTAATAAAGATAGTTCATTATGTACGTTCTTGAGAATATTTGGGTTGGATTCAAAATCAATTCTCTGCTACTAGTATGATGATAATAAACGATACAATTGTAAAAGGTACACTTAAAATGTGCATGTGCCATTTTTAATTCGCAGACAATATACACATGATCATGATATAGCGCGTGTATAAGTTATTGAGAAAATAAATCAGTGAATTCAAAACGAAAATGAAAAAAAAAATCTTTAAAAACAATACTGATTTTTGTCAAATACAATGACTCTTGATTGTTGTATGATATATTGAAACCGAAAGTAGGTAGCCTGTACGTTAACTAAGATCTTGCCAAGGTTTCTGACTTTATTAAAGCTTTGTTTATTTGCAGGGCAGTGTTTTTATAATGTGACATGAACTACATAATTTCAAATTAAAATTAAAAAAACAACAGAAACCCCGTCATATATATAGCCTACTTATACTCAAATATATGGCCTAATTATCTATGGTGACTCATTTTCATTCTAAGTTCCAAGAAGACACATTTAGGAATAGGAATATAAATGAATACGAATATAAATTTAATACAAGCAAAGTTTTACGCAAGCGTAAAATAGCTGCCGAGTGGAAATAGCATATATCTGTGTAGGGACTGGACACGAAGTTTAACATAATGACATATCAAGTCACGGGTGTTAAAACAATATTGAAAAAAACAATGTTGACGTAAACACGCCACGACCATTTTTTTTCTTGCCAGACACATTCTTCCCGAGTTTTACCATCAGTTGTTCCTACCAAACATTTTGAATCAAGGTGGGCGACCTCGCTTCTCTCTGTTCAAATACCTTGATTTGCCTTACATACTGATTACAATTCAACTTTGGACCAGACTTTGCTAGAAGTACATATCAGCACAGAAATACAGGTGTTCACATGTAAGGGATGCGTGTGCGTTAGCGTGTGCATTACAACAGACGTCTCACTGCTACCATGTGTAATTAAAAGAATGCGTTATCAAAGTGAAAAGTTCAAAGAAACTGTTCATTGCTACTTTACTGTTACATGTGCAATTATAGGCAGCGAATTATTCCCTTAAAATACAGATTTGCACTTATTCCATTCCAATACTTACGTTTCATTCAGTTTCATTATGCTCCGTAAAAAATCCCGGACGTGAGGAAAGATTGCCGCATTCTACACATTAGTTGACTGCTCTGCGAAAACGTCATTTGAGGCAATAAAACGGCAAGCTTTGGACATTGAAAAAAATGTGTTTATGTTGCACGCCAATTACGAATACTCGATAATTCCGAATTATCGACACGCCATTTGCGAATTCGTAATTGGAGGGTCCATTTACGAATTAATTTCAAATAACGTTTTTTCAAGATATATGTGATTAACATTATAAAAAAGAACAGTATTTAAACAAAATACAATGTATAATTACATTTTAAACTGTTAAAACACAATACAACAGAGAAAATGTGTAAATTTCGTCGCTACGTTTTTCGGGCGTTTTTGCAGGCATTTTGTGTTGTTTTACTGCATAAGGTCGGTGTTGTACGTCAAAATTAATGATCGATTTCATAGATATACATACTCTGTATATTTTATATCCATGTCGGTTTCTTAGTTTCTTATTTAAACTCTTTATTTACCTTATCAAATAGTGGTAAATCGAGTCTTTTGTTTGAACTGGGACAGTAGATAGACTATATATTAAAAAAGTCCTGGTTTGAATTACATGCTACCATATATTGGTCATTAAAATATCAACAGGGACATCTCAAATTTGTTCACCGTGATATTACTGAGTTGCAAGAGAGTTCGTCTACATTCAAGTTCGTCTACTTTATGTTATAAAAAAGATGAATGAATTATGTTTGTTTAAATCAGTAACGTAATACCACACACGACCTCTGGTCAAAATTAAATTGATTCTTATCACACGACCTGTCGGCAAATTAAATTGATTCTTATCACACGACCTGTCGGCAAATTAAATTGATTCTTATCACACGACCTGTCGGCAAATTCAATTGGCAAATTAAATTGATTCTTATCACACGACCTGTCGGCAAATTCAATTGATTCTTATCACACGACCTGTCGGCAAATTCAATTGATTGATTCTAATTGTCGTTTTTCTTGCATAATAGATTTAGGATTTAAAAATAAAATGACAGAAATGTCAGTTGCATGCTCGCTCGTCTCCATCTATGTACTTGTGTTTAACAAAAGTATTGGAACAGGTCAAAGCACCAGTACCATAGACCTGTAAACACTTTATACAAGTTTATATTTATTTCCATGCCAGTACGCACCCATAAGGTCTATGGTTAATGCCGTTCAGTCATTGTACATAATGATGGTATCTATTTGTAACAGTTAGCTTAATGCTCATCTTTACAGTGCTGTCACTGGAATACCACGCCTGTATCAGACTATAAAGACAACGAAACTTGGCAAGGATAATCTGTACCAAGCCTAGTTGCACATCTTTGTCGTGTTAAAATTACTTTTGGCGGAGTTATGGCCCTTTAAAGGTTTTAATTTGAAGCCGTATTTTAAGTTCATTTATGTCTGTAATATAAGAATGCATTTAAATGAACGCTTATTCACAAATACAAGCTGCTAAATAAGACTGTGAACATGCACCTATTTTTGGATGGTTTAATTTGTGGGACCCGACCAGGTACGTTTTTTTGGCCTGAAACAAAATGTGGCGTTTCTTGTATTTTTATTTTTAAAAAAACATATAAAGATGCAGTTTTATTCAATATATTTATTATAGCCCAATATAAAAAGGGCCCTGGCTCATTGACTGTAGTATTCTCGATAATGTATACAGTCTTTACTTTATTCAAGACTTTTAAACATTATCTTATACAGTCCTTGCTTCATTGTTAATTCATTGAAAATGATGTAAAACACCATACAAAGAAAACACATTGTTAATTCAATGACTAGAAACATAATTAAATTATCAGAAATGGTAAAACATATTCTAGTAGGGTAAGTGTATACTTTTGGGTACATTACGCAAGTGCGGCATCAACAGAAAACATGTGCAGTGAAGCAGTCTTTGTAACAACAACATATGGCGGTATTACATGTAGTCTGATATCGGTGCGGAAATAATAGTAAAATACTAGGCGGCTAGTTAGGTAGATGCCAACTGTCCTGTGAATTTTATTGGTAGGATTATTTTCAATACAAAATTGACTAAAAACTAAGTTAAGATGTCCAACCTGATATGCCTAGAAACCAGTAAACTTTAACTGATGTATCTATAGACAGAGGAATGGGGCCGGTGCCGTTCGAGGGGGAACTTTGGGTGAATTTTAAGGGAAAGGGGATTTTGTTTTGCTACACAATTATATATCCATTTCTATCAAAAATCAAAAATGTTGTATTAAAATCTATTAAAAATTATTTTGCATATTCCTTAAGTAACGTATGTAAATAACCTACCATTACCTCCTCTGACTATTTGCAGTATAACCTCAACACTATGCTATAAGGCTGTTAATATTCTAAAAATTTGGCGTTATGTGACATGTTTATGTCGACACCATATTACATCCGGGCAGTTGCGAGACAGCACTATATTAAGGTACTTTTTCCGGTATTCCATTACATCTACTTTTATTGAAAGGGGAGGGTGAATTTCAGAAAATTTGGGGAAAAATTATAAGTCTACTCAACTATCAATGGCAGGAGGAATGGGGCCGAATTTAAAAAAATCGTGAATTGAGGGCCCTGTCCGCTGAATAAATAAAAATGCAGAGACATATTTGAATCTGATGCCATGATGGGAGTGTATATGTAATCAGAATAGACTTCTGGCAAATAGCAAGGATCCTTGTTACTATTAATAGGCTTGTAAATGATGAATAAAAAATACAAACGTTCCGAACGCTAGCATGATACAAATATAGTGTGATAAAAGACAAGATTATGTTATTTTTTTCTGTTTTGGCAATCATTATATGCAGCAATATTGAACATCAGACAGTAAAAAAAGCAATATAAGATATTTACTGCAGTTGTCCCACCCACCAACTCGGCAACTGACACTGACAGTCTCGCATTTCATCACACTTTATCTCTAAACTAAACATATAAATTAACATAAAAAAACAGTCTTTACCTCACATATTCACTTGTATTCACTGGACAGTTGCCATCGTCCTACCATTGGTCGTTCTAAGATGATTTGATACACCCATACGAGTCTGAGACTGCAAAAAAACGCCATCACCGTGACTGCGCATGTCGTTTGTTGTTGTAGCGTTGATGCTTCTTTCCTCGAAGTAGTCTACCCTAACCTAATGTGATTTATTGTTTCTGGTAATATCATTCTATACATCTTATCATTGAATTAATAATAAAGGAAAGACTGCAAACGGCCAGAATACTATCAAACACGTTTAAAAAGATCGTTATACATGGACTTTTCAGATCCTATTCTGTACTGAAATCCGAGCATCACGATTTGTGATTTTTAACATACACTGTTTATTACAGAAGCTTTTTATTTATAAAACAAACCATTTTTATACTAAAATTACGAAAACCAACATTTGTATGTGTTTTTATTAAGTAAAATACAATATATAAGCATATTCGTAATTGGACCCTCCGTTTCGGAATTCGCAATTGGTCGGTTCTTCGCAAATGTCGTATAATATTATTACTCTTGTCTCAAATTAATCTCAAAAACTAGTTAACATCTTTATAGAACGTCAACTCTCAAATCAGGGTGAAATTGGTGTAATCATTTCATGTGAGCAAGTGTAGCTTGTATGTTCCCTTTCACACATGAATATGAAATGTGAATGCAGATTTTTCTTTGCATTTTCGGCACACTTCTCGGGTCTTAGACATTGCAGTTAAGAAAATATAGTCCTTAATTAAGCATGTGTATGAATATGTGTACGCATATATTCGTAATTTATTTAAACATACACTTTAGTGTATACATGTGTTAATCTATGTACTTGTGGAAGATAAGGTCTTAATAACTTTTAAGTACTCTATGCTCTCAAATAAGGGTGAAATTGGGGTAATCATTTCATGTGAGCAAATGTAGCTTGTATGTTCACTTGCCCACATGAATATGAAATGGATGACGCGATTAACACTGAATTACGATACGCATATCGTGTTATTTACGAATGATGGTGCAAGATGTTTATATGCTATTGCGAATAACAACTCTTTCATTGTAATTGTAATGTGCGTGTGTTTTTTTTGTGTTTTTTTGTATATTGCTTATTATGTATTATTTATTCTGTGGTCTTGGATATTTATAAAGTGGCGCAATTATGTTCCCTATTTAATTGCATTAAAGGGACACTGTCCGTAACTTTTAGCTTATAAAACACCCAATAATTATGTTCGCAAACATTATACACTAAACATTATTCAATATTTACTAATTAAAAGCAAGATTGTTTAATGGAATTCAATCGCGGTAAAAAAAAAAAGCAGTGGATTTGAACTTGCAGCCCAAACTCGCAGTAAAAATAAGTGTGCGTGAGCGTAAATTTGTCCGAACTCGCTTCCGACTGAGCTAAGCGGGCTATACATATTACGCAATACATACTATGGTGAAAACCTAGTGCGCTATGGAAGTCAAGTGAACGCATAAAAGGTAAATATTGTGGGGTCCCACTTTATATACATTTAATAATTAAAACTTTTTTTTTTCAAACTCACGAATGTATTCCTACATACTTCTTAGGGTCTATCCTCATGTTTTCATGTATACATTTCAATGAATAAAAGTCAGACAGTTATTTGGTTATGCTCAATATCTGCTTACTTACGGACAGTGTCCCTTTAATACAACCAGTAACACAATTATTTTATTTATTTTTTTATATTAGATTTAAATATTATAAGAAAAAAAATGGAAGCACTATTTTAACGTAAGTTGATATATATCTAATTTTCTCGTTCGAGGATACAGTTTTGCTCTGTTTTTGTGTTGTTGTTTTTTTCTCAGTGTAAAAGCACATGCTTTTCATATTGTTTATGTTTTGTCCTCCCGTGCCTGCCGTGCCCCCGTGTTTGTTCACCATATCGTCTCGCATATTCCTGTTTACACCCACTCACTTGCCATTGGTCCGATTGTCGCTCTTCATTTAATTTGACGTTATAATTTATCCCCATCGGTAATGACCTAAACTCGTGGAGAGCGACTATTGGACTTTATAATAACAGGCGATAGCGAATTCTTAAATCGTGTACGTGCTGTATGCACACTCTTAATATGACACTTAAGATAATCTTATATTGTTTAGTAAAGCTGCTCAATTAATTGTTCGTTTTTATTTAAACACTGCGCATCCTTATATTGCACTCATTGCCGTATTAGATGTATGTCACACGTTTAATTCATTATCGGAGAAAATTATTTATGAATATCAATCTTATCCGAATATATTTTCAACATGCGATATCATGCAACATTTTTACGTTTTCCTAATTATGAGTACTTTGATTATATTATCAGGAGATGTAGAACTGAATCCGGGTCCAAGTTATGACACAAGGCAATGTTTCTCAATAATACATCAAAATATTCGTAGTATTAGGAACAAATTTGATTATATCAAAGACAACTTCGTGGATTTTGATATATTGTGTTTTACTGATACTCATCTATCGACTGATATTGAAAACGAAATGTTACATTTAGAAACTTTTGATGCTATGTTCCGTAATGATAATACATCTCATTCCGGCGGTATATCTCGCCCCATTTAAGACCAAATAGGAAAATTGAATTGGAATATTTACTTCCTGAATCAATATGGGTTGAAATCAAAGATAATAGCCAGTCTTTTCTAATATGCACACTTTATCGACCACCGCACTATGCAGTTGAATTCTGTGACAGGTTAAACGTCTGCATTGAACATGCTTCTGAAATAACTTCAAATATCATTATCTTAGGTGACATTAATGAAGACCAATTAAACCTGTCAAATCATAAATTTCGAGATAAACTTACTCTTAATAATATGATAAATATAATTAAAAATCCTACTCGTGTAACTAACACTTCAAGCACTTTAATAGATCCAATCGCTGTCTCTAATCATTTAACTTCTTATGATTCTGGCGTTTATCAAACAGCAAATCTTATCAGTGATCATTACTTACATATGCTTTCATTAAAAGCGAACTTTGTATAAATATACCGTTTCAAAGAAGAGTCTGGAATTACAAACGTGCTGATTTTGAAAGTTGAATAATTTAATGAGATCACCAGACTGGACTTTTTTGCATACAGATTTTGTAGATATCGCTGCAAATAGTTTTATTAATTAACTCATCGATCTCATGAAGGAATGCATTCCAACTAGTTTCGTAACAATTCGTCCAAATTATAAGCTTTGGTATAATTCATAAATTCGACTTGAATCTCGTAAAGGCGATAGAAAAAAATCATTAGCTTTACGTACAGGCAATCAATCTGATTGGCGCTTATATAAAGACCTTCGAAATAAAGTTAATAATATGAAAAAGCATGCTAAAGAAATGTTTTTTAATCAACTTGAATTTTCTCTAAGTGATATAAATTCTGCAAATCCTCGACAGTACTGGAAAATAATCAAAATGTTGATTAAAGAAAACGCTAACAGTTGTAACGTCATACCACCTTTAAAGAACAACGATGGTTTATATTCTGTATCTGACGAAGAAAAGGCAAATTTATTGAATGACGTTTTTACATCAATATCAACTGTTGACGACACCAATGCCACTCTACCACAATTTATACCTAAGACGATCAATGCTATCAATGATATCAATATTACTGAAAATGAAATTTCTGATATCCTATCAACTTTAGTGATAAATAAAGCTAGTGGGCCAGATGAAATAAGTCAAAGAGTCCTGAAAGAAACTTCAAAACAATATGTCGCCCCCTGTGTATTTTGTTTAATCGTTCAATTCAAGAAAATATCTTTCCACAATGCTGGAAATTAGCTAATGTTATGCCACTTTTTAAGTCAGGTGATAAAGATTCACCTTCAAACTATAGACCAATATCGTTAATTATTTGCGTTGGAAAAGATACGGAACGTGTGATATTCAAACATATTTTTAATTTTTTGCTTACCAATAATTTAATATTGAAAAACCAGTCTGGTTTCTTACCTGGTCACTCAACAGTTTATCAACTAATTGATATTTATAATCAAATATGCAAAGCGATTGATGAAAACAAATTTACATGTATGGTATTTTTTGATATATCCAAAGCTTTCGATGGCATCTTATTAATTGGATAAATAATTACATAACTGATCGTAAACAAAGAGATTTCGTTGGTTCGACCTTTTCTGAAATAAAAACTCCAAATGCTGGCGTACCCCAAGGCTCTGTTCTAGGATCATTATTGTTTTTAATTTATATAAACGACATAGCTGATGCATTGCTTAGTATGACAAGGCTATTTGCTGATGACAGTTCTATTGCGGTATCTACATCCGACTTAGATTATATGGAAACTACAATTAATGAGGACTTGTAAAATATCGAATTGGTCAAAGCAATGGCTAGTAAAATTTAATCCATCTAAAACTGAAGTTATCTTCTTTTCACTTGCAAACAGAAGCCGTCCGTCTTTGATATTTGAAAATACACAACTTAACTTTGTTGACCATCATAAAAATCTGGGAGTAACCCTTAGTCATGATGGGTCCTGGCATCAACATATTTTAAATATTGTAATATCTGCGTCTAAGCAATGAAATTAATGAAATTTAAATTAAAACGTCAAACGCTTAATCAAATATAAAAATCTTTCCTCCGCCGTATTTTAGAATACGCGGCTATAGTATGGGATAGTTGTACACATTATGAAAAAGATAACACAGAAAAAATACAATATGAAGCCGCGCGAATAGTTACTGGCCTGACTCGTTCTGTCTCTATACAAAAATTGTTAATCGAAATTGGTTGGGTCTCTCTGGCCGACCGAAGACACATCCAAAAGTTGATATTGACCTTTAAGTTTACAAATGGTAATTACCGAGTTACTTTAATGAAATATTCCCTGCAACTGTTTCGGAATCGAATCCTTACAACTTGTGAAACAGTTCCAACTTCGTTACTTTACCTAGAAGAACAGAACTGTTTTCGAGATCAGGCTTACCGTCATCTCTAAAACTTTGGAATGAACTTGATATTAATATTCGCGAAGCACCATCCGTTTCGAGTTTTAAAACTAGACTTAACAATTACTTTAAACCACCGATAGTACCCCAGTACTACATACTGGGTGATAGATACCTTTCAGACTCACATGCGCATTTGCGAAACAACTGCAGCAATTTAAACGCTGATCTCTTTCTTAATCAGTTGAGGGATAATCCCAATTGTATATGTGGTGATGGTGTTGAAGATGTTGAGCATTATTTGTTTAGATGTGTAATTTTTAGAAATGAAAGACGGCACTTATTTTTAGACACTCGTATATTTCATCCTTTAAGTACTCACAAACTTTTATACGGCATCGACCAACTAAGAGACGAAGAAAATCATATTCTATTTACTCAAGTTCAAAACTATATTAAAATCACTAAACGATTCCAAAATCCTTAACTTTGTATCAATATAACGTTATATTTTGTCTATATCAACTGTCGCTATGTTTCTATTAGCCTGAACGGGGATATTGTGGTGTTATTTCGGTGGAGATTGCGTGGGGGTAGAATGGCACGGCAGAGTTTACATTTTTGGATTTTTTTATTATTTTTTTCTTCGTTTTTCCTTATCAAATTTATATTTAAATATATTGTTACAATTTCAAACCGATAATCATATACACTTTTTCAGCCACATTGGAGAGAACTGTAACTAATGTTGTAATAACTTGTAGTTCAATCCATTTGCATATGTTTCTATGAATATTGTGATGTTGAATTGATGTATTGTAACATATCTGCAATAAAATATTATTAAACTAGTAGGTGGTCCATCTCTAATAGTGCTATTTGGGGGGGGGGGGGGGGGGGGGGGGGATGTATTGTAACATATCTGCAATAAAATATTATTAAACTAGTGGGGGTGATGTATTGTAACATATCTGCAATAAAATATTATTAAACTAGTAGGTGGTCCATCTCTAATAGTGCTATGGGTGTGTGTGTGGGGGGGGGGGGGGGGGGGGGGTCGCATACTTTGCTTCTATGCTGCCTTGTTTTGATTGCGAATTTAAAGCCTCTTCATACGACTCGTCAGACTAGAAGCGTATGGTGACATAATTGATGTGTGATATGTACACAACACGATCACAGCCGCAGTACTTCTTCTCACCGTCGCACTCGTCTATCTCTACATAGTCCCACCTTGTGCAAACAGTTAATTATTAACAAATAATAGTTCATACGTTCGCCGGTACAGGTTGTAAACAAACATTGGAGGTAAACACAATGTCCTAAACAGTCGGAATTTTAACAATGGTATTTAAACAGTTCCTGGATATTAACATGTGATACAATTCAGAGACTCGTTTTAAACAAACGGTCTATACATCCATTGGTTGTTTAAAATAGAGAAGTAATTAAGAACTATTCTGTGACAAGATCTATCATTAACCTGACTTCTATGGTGATATGATTTACAAACTTCGGAAGATCCTTGGTCATAATCACTTTCATACAGTCTTTATTACACGTGTTAAAAAGATTATCAAAAGAGGTAATGACCCTATCACTTTGCAGCGTACTGCTTGTTTAGTGGTTTGCCAGTTTACAGTTCGCCGCTATGATTGTGCGATGACCGGACAGATCGTGGACTATATAATGACGTCTATATACCTAAATCCTCAAAGTACGGTTGCGTTTGATGCTTGTCTTGAATCCTGTCTTGTCGTACCCTTAATGGTTTGTTCTCTTGTTGCTCTGGCTTCTGCCGCGTACTTGCTTTGTGGCTTTGGAGGCTTGGTGTTTATTTTTATATTCATCATATATACATGATTATTTTTGTGTCATACTTATATTGCCTGTTAATGCTGCCTAATTGTTAGAGGATATAGCCTGGTGGGGATTTATTTATTTCCAATGTCCCGTTTTATGGGATATAGTGAGGTTTGGTGCACGATAGAACATGACTTAAATCCACAGTAATGGTTTATATCACTGACCGTTTCAAAGTGGTACACCTATTGCCAACTCGTTCATGTTTGTGGTGTCGCATACTTTGCTTCTATGCTGCCTTGTAATTGTTGTTTGTTTTGATTGCCTGTTCTTGGCTGATTGTGATCCGTAAATGCTGTATTTTCTGTTTGATTTTTATTCTTACCTATACCGTCATTGGATGTATACAAATGTTTCTATACCGTCACTGGGTGTATGCAAATATTAGTTAATGGGATATACACATGTCACTATACAGTCAATGTGTGTATATACAAATGTTACTATACATTCACTGTGTGTATACACATGTTACTATACAGTCAATGTGTGTATACAAATGTAACTATACAGTCAATGTGTGTATACAAATGTTACTATACAATCACTGGGTGTATATAAATGTTAGTCAATGTGTGTATACAAATGTCAATATACAGTCACTGTGTGTATACAGATGTTACCATACAGTCACTGGGTGTATGCAAATGTACTATAAAATCACCTTGTGTATACAAATGTTACTATACAGTCACTGGGTGTATGCAAATGTTAGTCAATGTGTGTATTCAAATGTTACTATACAGTCAATGTGTGTATACACATGTTACTATACAGTCAATGTGTGTATACATATGTTACTATACAGTCAATGTGTGTATACACATGTTACTATGCAGTCAATGTGTGTATACAAATGTGACAATACAGTCAATGTGTGTATACACATGTTACTGTACAGTCAATGTGTGTATACACATGTTACTATACAGTCAATGTGTGAATTTAAATGTTACTATGCAGTCAATGTGTGTATACACATGCTACTATACAGTCAATGTGTGTATACATATGTTACTATACAGTCGATGTGTGTATACACATGTTACTATACAGTCAATGTGTGTATACAAATGTTACTATACAGTCAATGTGTGTATACACATGTTACTATACAGTCAACGCGCGCATACACATGTTACTATACAGTCATTGTGTGTATACACATGTTGCTATGCAGTCAATGTGTGTATACATATGTGACAATGCAGTCAATGTGTGTATACATATATGACAATGCAGTCAATGTGTGTATACACATGTTACTATACAGTCAATGTGTTTATACAAATGTTACTATACAGTCAATGTGTGTATACACATGTTACTATACAGTCAACGCGCGCATACACATGTTACTATACAGTCAATGTGTGTATACAAATGTAACTATACAGTCAATGTGTGTATACTCATGTTACTATACAGTCACTGGATGTATATAATGTACTATAAAATCACTTTGTATATACAAATGTTACTATACAGTCACTGAGTGTACACAAATGTACTATACAAATTTTGCCATATAGTCACTGGTTGTAATAACTAAAGAGTAACTGGTTGTGTCACTGCTAGTCAGAAAATATTACTATACAGTCACTGGTTGTAAGTAAATGTTGCCAAACAGACATTGGTTGATACCTATACTAAAAAGGCACTGGTTGTTAGCAACTGAGATCATTGAATTTAGTTTGATATGAACATGTGTATATAGGGTTCATGTATCTACCTAAAAATAGATATAAAGTCGAAAATAAAATATAGCATTTAAGGAACAAGGACCAACCAAAACAAGCATCAACCAAACCACAATTACAAGGATTAATAAAAGGTAAGGCAAGTGACAACAAAAAGATAAAAGAGTTGCCAATATTGCTCCCCGCCTTGGAGCAGTCATTGGCAAAAAAAAACATACAGTGTCAGATATTATATATATATATAATATCTCAGTGGTGGGATCTAGTTTAGAAATTATTTTTCTCAAAGTGAATTAAATAAATTTCGTAAAAATGCATACTTACAAACAGTCATCGCTGAGCTCGAGAGCGAAGTATTCGGAGTCAAGCATTATGTAAAAACCGTAGGGAGCCCTAACGGTCCAGAGACATTCGCTGTTTCGACTGAAATAACCGAAATGGCAGAAACAAGTAACAGTAAGTAACAACACTACTGATGTGTAGTCGGAGAGACCACACACATTACTAACACTAGTG
>JAWPHD010025209.1:0-16971 GCA_037043455.1 Cyrtodaria siliqua | reverse complement strand
TTAAGGGCTGAATTTAATTTCAATCTGATGGGGGTCGGTGTGGGCGAGGGGACGAGGGGTGGAGTGTGTAACAGGGTACATGCATATTAAGTTTCATCTCATTATCTAAAATGGTTAAGGAATTGGGATACAGAAATGAAAATACAAATAGCTCAAGCCCTTGTCTTTGGTGAGTAAAAATAAAAATGGCAGTTTACCCATGTTTACATATAGGTATATATTGTATATTTCAGAGTAAGTCTGACGGTAAGAAGACATCAGGGCAGAGGTACCCAAGATGATGAACAAGCTTGGAACAGTGAGGTAGGTTATTCTCGGGAAACAACTGAACCCTTTTTTGTTTCCTTAACTTTGTTAGAATGGACCATTGTGACACACTTTTGTAGGATTTTCATCAGATAGGATCACATTTTTAGCTCTACTGATCAGAGATCAGCAGAGCTTATGCCGTGGTGTGGTGTCCGTCGTCCGTCCTTTTATGAAACTTTACAGAAATGTTGCCCATGAAGTCTAGTTGATCCTAGCAAAAATTCATGTTGATGTGAAATCCAAGATGGCCACCAAGTCTAAAAATAGATTTTTAAAAAACAAGTTTGTAGCGACTACTTCTTGAAAACTCTTAAGAGATATTGATATGGGACTTTTTCTAAAATGATCAGCATGACATGATGTTGATCCTTGTCAAAATCGTTTTGATTCAACGTTAAACATGGCTGCAGCGGCCATCTTTGTTTACATAGAGTTATTTGTTAAAAACTTGTAGCGACTACTCCTCTGAAACTACTCGACGGATTTTCATGAAACTTCACAAGAATGTTGCTCTTGATGTCTGATTGATCCTAGCAAAACTTCAGGTCGGCCGTAAATTCAAGATAGCCGCCATGGCTAAAAATAGATTTTCAAAATACAAGTTTGTAGCGACTACTTCTTGAAAACTATAAGTGATATTGATATGGGACTTTTTCTAAAATGATCAGTATGACATGATGCTGATCCTTGTCAAAATTATTTTGATGTGACTTTAAACATGGCCGCCAGAGGCCATCTTTGTTTACAAAGAGTTATATAATGAAAACTTGTAGCGACTACTCCTCTGAAACTACTTGACGGATTTTCATGAAACTTCACAGGAATGCTGATCTAGCTATCAAAAACCTATCAGTAGAGCTTCAAGATCATTGACCTCTTGTTAATTTCTGTAATCACCCTATGCAGATGGGGTGGGGGTGAACTATATATTCATTAAAATTAAGATTTATTGCCCTGTGTGATTATGTACCCATCCTCCCCCCCCCCCCCCCCCCCCCCCCACCCCACCACCACACCCTCCCTCCCTCCACCCCCAATGCCCCCATGCCCATGGTAGGGCAGATATATTGTTTTTGTCCTTTCTGTCTGTCTGTCGCAAATCTTGTCTGTGCTATTCCTTCAAAATGGCTTGATGGATTTTGAATAGTTTTTCAACTAGACCTCAGTATACATCATATCTGAAGGAAAAAAAATCGAGGGCAAAGGTCATGGTCATTATGATGCAATAATGAAAGACCTTTTTTAAATCTTGAAATCAGATGACCTTGACTTTTACGGGTCATTTACTTTGTCTAACTGTATGCACTAGATTAACCAAACTTGAATCATGTCATTGACTTTGTCTGTTTTATGTAACATTTTTACTTTTAAGTCTGTTTCTCGGGAACAACAGACGATAACAACCAAACTTGAATCATATTTGTATCAACTGTGTAATACAGCTCAATCAGTCTTATGCCAGTAATTATATATCTCTGCCCTATGGTTGATGTCGGAGTATATTGACAATAGGTCATATTATAATCAAGTTGAAAATGCTAATGTTTCTCGGAGGTATCATATTGATTTGATTAGTTTAAATGAATTTTGATTTAGGTCAACTCAGGCGAGGGTTCTACAAATGGCCTTGACTTTTACAGGTTATTGACTTCATCAATTTAACATTATTTTTTTGTGATTAGGTCTGTTTCTCGACTACCTACACTAGATCAACTAAACTTGAATCATGCTAAGCCTTCTGTATTGGGTAAAACAGCTGTGGCAGTTAAGAAGAGGTGTTCCACAACATTTTTAATGACCTTTTGCAGATGACCTTTCACAGACGACCTTTTGCAGATGACCTTTTACAGATGACCTTTTACAGATGACCTTTCACAGATGACCTTTTACAGATGACCTTTTACATCTGACCTTTTACAGGTCATTAACTTTTTGCTCAGGAGCTAGCTATAGACGTATTATATCTTCTAAACTTGGATCAAAGTTGTATATTAGGTAGTATCTCATTTTGACATAGGATTCCACATAAAATCTTGACCTTCATGTTCATGGGCAAACAACTTCATCTGACAAATTTATATTTGCTTTAAGCTCTTATTTCTAAGTCCAGTCCCTGTAATATATCACAGGAAAAATGTTGTGACATATGCCACATATGTATTACTTTCTTATTATTTGCATGTTTCTTTCATATATACATCATGTTATTTACCTATGTGCCACATATGTAAATGATACATATGTGTTATATGTATCTCATATATGTTTCATGTTAAAATAATACACCTGTACCACATATGAAATGTATGCATATGTATTTCATATGGAATTCTTATACCTGAAATACATAAAGTATTTTTTTTTTAAAAATTGTAGAATATTGTAGAAAATGGTTAAACATCCTTTTTTATTTTTAATATTTTTTAGTAAAATATATTTTCATATGTATTACATATGTGTTACTTTCATATGAAATACATATGTGGAATGTATATGTATCTAATATGTAAAACATAAGAATTTCATGCCTAGATATTTTTCCTGTGATAGGAGAGAGATATAAATCTGGTGATGTCTTGTGTTATGCTGTAACAGTTGAACATAAGAAAATGATTTTCTGTCTGCTTCAGTTGTGATAATGGCTATTCCATTACAACATATCCGGGACCCCAGGAAGGCAATTTAATAAACATCTATGGGTGAACACTATTTTCCGATATTTGGTTCTTCAAACTCAATTTTGCATCTATGGGTGGTTGTTCAATTTCAAAAGTGCCTTCCTGGGGTCCCATGTATGTTTTAATGGAGTAGCCCTAAAGATCAAACTGTAATCCGGACCCTCTGTTGATTTACTATTAAGAAATTTTAATAGAACATTAACAAAAAAACAAACATTGCATAATGCTTTGTGTGGTGGTAATATTTTAAACTGTTTCATTTTATTTTCTGTGTTAATGTGCCGTTTTTATTTCATATTCAAGATGGAAGAAAGGGACTTCGATCAGAACACTAAAGATGAATTTGATGAAGACTTTGTACATGTTGGTGCCGAACCTGGCAGACCAACATCTGATACCATTACCAATTCAAAACCGAAGGAAGAATCTCAGTCTCTCAAATTCACGGAAAAATTTAAAGTGATTTTACCACCGATTAAAAAGAAGTTTCTTGGCAGTAAAGACATGTGTAATGACAGTGAGACAGTTGCCATTGAGAGAAAAAAGTTTGTACAAAATGGGGATGAAAATGTTGCAATGGGAGAGAGTGTGCCGTCGGTAACGGCCATATTAAAGGATAGATCCCAGTCGGCTAAATCGTCTCCCCAGAAACAAATTAAGGACCTGAAGAGACAGAGGGCTCATAGTGATACTAGTCTAAATAAGGTAAGCAAATAAGGGTCGACATTCAAATTATCAAATTAAAATGGAAAGTATTTTAAAGAACTTTTTAAACACATTTTTGCACTACAGAATGTTGTGGCATGGTCGCTGGAAGTTTATTTGTATTTGCACAGATGTAAATCATTTAATTGAAAAAACACCTGTCGTTCTAAAAACACCTGTCCGAACGACTGATGTACTCTAACTACCAGTTATCGGAAGTTAGAGTATGGCAAACAGATGAAATGGACATGCTTCAAAACTTCTCGATGTTTAAATCAACCAACTTGATAAGACCATACTCTATCTATTTAATAAAGAGCGCCACCGTGACCAAGGGATTAATGATGTTGACGTTGCAAACCTTCTTGCCTCTCACTGCTGTGGGTTTGAATCCCACTGGGAGCTTGACTTGTAAGTGAGGAAGTGTTGATTCTTACGGATGGCGTGAGGTGTACAGTTAATGTACTGGTTCTACCCAGGAAAAGTGCATGGTCTGCCTCCACCACACAAATATGACCATCATATATAACCTTACATGTGTTGAAAATGACATAAACACCATACAAACAAACAAACATCTTGATCCTTATTTTTCGGATAATTAATAAATTATGTTGCTAACAGTTGAAATCACATTTTATGTTTTCTTCTTTTCTACTTAAATGCAGGCAACTGAGCCAGAATGCAGCAGCCTACCAGGTGATATTGGTTACTATGGTTACCATACGACTGACAGGAAGTCTGGTCAAGAAACGACAACACAGGAAGTACCATTTTCTGTTGTGAGTTGAATCTTAATTTTACCACGAAGATCCTTATGTTCTAATATATAAATTAGTTTACAGTTTCATTGTGTTCTACAAATAGAGGATCTTACATGAGTACTCATTCATTATTTAATTTATTAAACGAGTTGGCAAAATGATATAATGCGAGGGTCTTTTCGAGCATTATATCATTTTTGCTAACGAGTCTAATAAATTCAATCATGAATGAGAACGAATGTTAGATTCTATGACGTCATTAACGTTATGTTATACCACTAGTGGAATATCACTATTATGTTATACCACTAGAAAATATTGAATGATGTTATTACACTTACACACCACATGTTATGTGATAAAAATATATAAGCGCAGATAAGTTCTACTGTATTTAATCTTTTAGAAGATTACTAAACACTCTACCAAAAGATCCAATTATTGATTTTATCACATTTTTTCTTTTTATTAAATATTTAAAGGCAATTTAAGGTAAAAAGAGGATCTTACATGAGTGACTGTGTATTATTGTTTTTAATAAATTATAAAAGTCAATAATAAGTCATGGCTGTAAGACAATACAAGTGGGATTAAATGTTTAAATCTTAGCCTGCTAAGGGCGACTACAACAACCTTTGCAGCCAGTGTAAACGCAGATCATTCGCAGACTCGCAGGCTGATCAGGGTTTACACTGTCTGGCTGCTAACCAGTCATTTAATAAAAAAAACACTTTGTAACATAAATGGAATGGTCCAAATTCAAAGAAAGGACAGTCCATTATACATTAATAGCGGGCTAAGGGTTAATGTATACAAACTCAGTGATTCATTTCATCTATTTTCAAGGACCCTGAGTGGAATGAAGAATTTGAATTTGAGTGTACAGATGAAGACCAGTTTGTGAATGTGTGTGTATTGTGTAAGATGGCTCAGAGTGAGAGAGTATCTAAACAGATATTAACCAGTGGTAAAGGTGACGCACAGTTGAAGAATACCCCACCCATGGCTGATCTACCACAGTATAATGACATCCCCACCAAGATAGGATATGTAAGTTTCTGTTATTTGATGATGCATTCTGTGGTTTAACTTTGCTTTTAATACTTTTTCAGTCATATCACGTCATCTATTTATACCCCCGCCTCGCTTTCACAAAGTGAAGTGGGGGCTATATAGGAATCGGGCTGTCCGTAACGTCCCGTCATATAAAACATTTTTGTCCCGTCTTGTCGTGTCGCATCCCGTAACACATTTTTATCTCGACTATTTGAAGAATAAGAGAGCTTATGTAATCACGTTGACATCTGTGTCGGCAATGGCATCCCACATCAAGGTTTGCGTCTCTCAAGTCTATGTCTCTTATATTTCTTACGTTTCTTATCCTAACACAACCAAATTCGGCCATGGGCTTCCTTATAGCATTATCGTAAGGGATGAATAAGTAATTTTGGTTCCTGTAACCCATGGGCTCCCATGGAACCCAAATTCTGATAAAATGGTCTCATTTCACATCAAATTTTGCGTGTAAGCTGTGTTTACAAGTCTATATCTCTTACATTTCTTTTCCTAGCACAACCAAATTTAGCCATGAGCTTCCTTATAGCATTATCTTAAGGACTGCTTAAAGTAATTTTGGTTCCTGTAACCCCTGGGCTCCCATGGAACCCAAATTCTGATCAAATTGTGTGTAAGCTGTGTTTGCTGGTCTGAATCTCTTACATTTCTTGTCCTAGCTCAACTAAATTTGGGAATTGGTTTCCTTATAGTATGTTGTAAAGGGTTGCCTAAATTATTTTTTTTCTTCTATAAATTCTGTGCTCCCATGGAACCCAAATTGTGATGGCCCATAAAATGAGCAATAAATGCAGATCAAGGTTTGCATGTAAGATGTGGTATAAATCTATAATTCTATAAACCACCCCCACCCCACGATTTGTTTTTACCTATTTCTGTGTTGTTTTAGTCAATTCTTACACATATAGCTATCATGCCCAGCCCCACCCCCAGAAGTTATGGTCCCTTTTTTGTCAAATTTTACGTGAAAATATCTTGCGTGTCTATCTCCTCCCACAAACAACCGATTCCTTCGAAACTTTACAGGATGCTTACCTATGATGTCAAGATTTGCATATCATTTCGGCGTCAAAATTGACCCAGTATTACTAGAGTTATGCCCCCTTTTTTGTTAAATTTTACGTGAAAATATCTTGCGTGTCTATCTCCTCTCACACTTTTCAACCGATTCCTTTGAAACTTACCTATGATGTCAAGATGTGCATATCGTTTCAGCATCAAAATCGACCCAATATTACTGGAGTTATGCCCCCTTTTTTGTCAAACTTTATGTGAAAATATCTTGTGTGTCTATCTCCTCCCACAGTTTTCAGCTGATTGCCTCGAAATTTTAGAGGATGTTTACCTAAGATGTCAAGATGTGAATACCATTTCAGCATCAAAATCGACCCTGTATTACCAGAGTTATGGCCCCTTTTTTGTCAAGTTTTACGTTTTACACTGATTGTTTTCATTGGGGGCATCCATGTCCCATGGACACATTTCTAGTTTTTGTCTCGCCTTTTGAAAAAATGCAAGACATTGACCCTGCTAATGTTGGCGGAATCGATGGCGTCAGCATATTGTATTATAACTTTGTTGTCCTTGGGAGAAGAATGTTCATATTCCTTTATATATAACCTCCTGGACATTGTCCATCTTAATGCCAATAACTTCCAGCACTCCAGCTGACCCTGGGTCCGAGTGAAGGTCACTTAAATAAATGTACCGTCATCAAATTTGGACGCAGATATTGACGGTACGTATTCAAGTGATCTTGACTACGTCCCAGGGTCAGTTGGAGGGCTAGAAGTTATTGGCATTAGGAGACAATGACCAGGAGGTTATATATAAAATTTGAACATTCTACTCCCCAGGACAAGAAAGTTACAATGCAATATGTTAGCATTAAGATTTTGGTTAAGGTTTTGGTTAGGATTTGCGTTAAAGGTCTTATAACTTTGTAGTCGTTTGGAGTAGAGTGTTCAAATTTCATATATAACATCACAGGTTATTGCTCTTCTTATTACAGTATGTATCACCCTCCAACTGACCCTGTGTCAAGGTGCCTCTTAAATACATGTACCGTCTCCCAAAAAAATGCGTTGAAGTGCGTTAACTTTTTATAACTTTTTTGTTCTTTGGAGCAGAGTTATCAAATTTCATATACAACCTCCTTGTCATTGTCCGTCTTAATGCCAATAACTTCCAGCTCTCCATCTGAGCATGGGTCGGAGTCAGTGAATTGATTGAACCTACAACCTCCAGCATGCCAGGCAGACACCATTACACCACAGCAGCAGTCATATTTGTGTATGAGAATTTGGAAAACAATATTTGACTGTATAGTATAACACTAAAATAACTATTTTCAGTCCCACACACTGTGTGTTGATGTACATTGTGTGTTGATGAACACACGATGTACATTGTGTGTTGATACTGTGTGTTGGGCTGTTGGCATACATTGTGTGATGATACTGTGTGTTGGCATACATTGTGTGATGACACTGTGTGTTGGTGTACATTGTGTGATGACACTGTGTGTTGGCGTACATTGTGTGATGACACTGTGTGTTGGCATACATTGTGTGATGACACTGTGTGTTGGTGTACATTGTGTGATGACACTGTGTGTTGGCATACATTGTGTGATGACACTGTGTGTTGGCATACATTGTGTGATGATACTGTGTGTTGGCATACATTGTGTGATGATGCTGTGTGTTGGCATACATTGTGTGATGACGCTGTGTGTTGGCATACATTGTGTGATGATGCTGTGTGTTGGCATACATTGTGTGATGACACTGTGTGTTGGCATACATTGTGTGATGATGCTGTGTGTTGGCATACATTGTGTGATGATACTGTGTGTTGACATACATTGTGTGATGACACTGTGTGTTGGCATACATTGTGTGATGACACTGTGTGTTGGCATACATTGTGTGATGACACTGTGTGTTGGCATACATTGTGTGATGACGCTGTGTGTTGGCATACATTGTGTGATGATACTGTGTGTTGGCATACATTGTGTGATGATGCTGTGTGTTGGCATACATTGTGTGATGACACTGTGTGTTGGCATACATTGTGTGATGATGCTGTGTGTTGGCATACATTGTGCGATGACACTGTGTGTTGGCATACATTGTGTGATGATGCTGTGTGTTGGCATACATTGTGTGATGACACTGTGTGTTGGCATACATTGTGTGATGACACTGTGTGTTGGTGTACATTGTGTGATGACACTGTGCGTTGGCATACATTGTGTGATGACACTGTGTGTTGGCATACATTGTGTGATGATGCTGTGTGTTGGCATACATTGTGTGATGACACTGTGTGTTGGCATACATTGTGTGATGACATTGTGTGTTGGCATACATTGTGTGTTGGCATACATTGTGTGATGATACTGTGTGTTGGCATACATTGTGTGATGACACTGTGTGTTGGCATACATTGTGTGATGATGCTGTGTGTTGGCATACATTGTGTGTTGGCATACATTGTGTGATGATGCTGTGTGTTGGCATACATTGTGTGATGACACTGTGTGTTGGCATACATTTTGTGATGACACTGTGTGTTGGCATACATTTGGCATACATTGTTTGATGATACTGTGTGTTGGCATACATTGTGTGATGATGCTGTGTGTTGGCATACATTGTGTGATGACATTGTGTGATGATGCTGTGTGTTAGCATACATTGTGTGATGATGCTGTGTGTTGGCATACATTGTGTGATGACATACATTGTGTGATGGCATACATTTTGTGTTGATTTACATTGTTTATTGACATACATTGTGTGATGATGTGTCTGTAAACTCTACTGTATCTAATTATTATATTCAGGTCAGTATACCCCTGGCAGACATCACCGCTAGCTGTCTACTGACACTGCAAGGTGATATACAATATACCTTGTATCTACACCCACCGGAGGAGAATATTACAGCTAGGTAGTCTGTCTGTGTGTTTGTGAGTCTGTGTGTGTGTCTGTGAGTCTGTGTGTGTCTGTGTGTCTGTCTCTGTCTGTGTGTGTGTGTGTGTGTGTGTGTGTGTGTCTGTGTGTCTGTCTGTATGTGTGTGTCTGTCTGTGTGTGTGTGTGTGAGTCTGTCTGTCTGTCTGTCTGTCTGTCTGTGTCTGTCGGTCGGTCGGTCGGTCTTTCCGTACGTCTGTCCGTCTGTCCGTCTGTCTGTCTGTCTGTACCTCTGTCTATACCTCTGTTGTCTGTTTTTCTGTAGCTCTGTATGTCTGTACCTCGGTATGTCTGTACCTCTGTCTCTACTTCCCGCCCACACCTTCTGTCTCGCTCATTTACCTATCAATGTTAAACTTTTGAATATGCTAGCTGAAGTTGATAGTTATACCCTCGCTTTCACAAAGTGAAGTGGGGGCTATATAGGAATCACATTGTCCGTAACGTCCTGTTACGTCCCATCCCGTCGTATCCCGTAACACATTATTTAATACTTGCAAATCTGAAGCACTTTTGAATGGATTGTTCCCAAACTTCATATACTCATAACAACTGATGACCTTATGTCCCTCTACATCACCCATCATTGATTGCCTAATTTATTACAGAATTATGGCCCTTTGTTTGACTTAACACATTTTTTCTCAAACATTTTCGAATTGATTGTTCCCAAACATCATGTACACATAACAACTGATGACCTTATTAGCTCTACTGATCAGAGATCAGCAGAAGCTTATGCCGTGGTGCGGCGTCCGTCGTCCGTCTGTCCGTCTGTCCGTCTGTCTGTCCGTCTGTCCGTAAACTTTTATTTGTAGCGACTTCACAGCTGAAACTACTGGATGGATATTCATGAAACTTTACAGAAATGTTGCCCATGAAGTCTAGTTGATCCTAGCAAAAATTCATGTTGATGTGAAATCCAAGATGGCCGCCAAAGCTAAAAATAGAGTTTTAAAATACAAGTTTGTAGGGACTTCTTCTTGAAAACTATAAGTGATATTGATATGGGACTTTTTCTAAAATGATCAGCATGACATGATGTTGATCCTAGTCAAAAATCGTTTTGATTCAACGTTAAACATGGCTGCCAGCGGCCATCTTTGTTTACATAGAGTTATATAGTAAAAACTTGTAGCGACTACTTCTCTGAAACTACTTGGCGGATTGTCATGAAACTTTACAGGAATGTTGCTCTTGATGTCTAATTGATCCTAGAAAAATTTCAGGTCGGCCGGAAATTCAAGATGGCCGTCACAGCTAAAAATAGATTTTTAAAAAATAAGTTTGTAGCGACTACTTCTTGAAAACTATAAGTGATATTGATATGGGACTTTTTCTAAAATGATCAGCATAACATGATGTTGATCCTAGTCAAAAATCGTTTTGATTCAACGTTAAACATGGCTGCCAGCGGCCATCTTTGTTTACATAGAGTTATATGGTAAAAACTTGTAGCGACTACTCCTCTGAAACTACTTGGCGGATTGTCATGAAACTTTACAGGAATGTTGCTCTTGATGTCTAATTGATCCTATCAAAATTTCAGGTTGGCCGGAAATTCAAGATGGCCGTCACAGCTAAAAATAGATTTTTAAAAAATAAGTTTGTAGCGACTACTTCTTGAAAACTATAAGTGATATTGATATGGGACTTTTTCTAAAATGATCAGCATGACATGATGTAGATCCTTGTGGAAAATTATTTTGATTCGACGTTAAACATGGCTGCCAGTGGCCATCTTTGGTTACATAGAGTTATATAGTAAAAACTTGTAGCGACTACTCCTCTGAAACTACTTGACGGATGTTCATGAAACTTCACAGGAATGTTGCTCTTGATGTCTAGTTGATCCTAGAAAAATTTCAGGTCGGCCGGAAATTCAAGATGGCCGCCACAGCTAAAAATAGATTTAAAATAAATAAGTTTGTAGCGACTACTTCTTCAAAACAATAAGAGATATTGATATGGGACTTTTTCTAAAATGATCAGTATGACATGATGTTGGTCCTTGTCGAAAATCGTTTTGATTTGACCTTAAACATGGCTGCTTTGTTTACATAGAGTTATATAATGAAAACTTGTAGCGACTACTTCTTTGAAACTACCCGACGGATTTTCATGAAACTTCACAGGAATGTTGCTCTTAATGTCTTATTGATCTTAGCAAAATTTCAGGTCGGCCGGAAATTCAAGATGGCCGCCACGGCTAAAAATAGATTTTCAAAAAACAAGTCTGTAGCGACTACTTCCTGAAATCAAAATCAATCAGTAGAGCTTCAAGGTCATTGACCTCTTGTGTTCCTGTACATTACCCATCATTGATTGCCTAATTTATTACAGAATTATGGTCCTTTGTTTGACTTAGAATTTTCCACTCTAATATTGTATAATGACCTGTTAACACATTTTTGGCTCTGCTGGCTGAGGGCTGAGGGCCAGCAGAGCTTATGGGATGGTGTGTTGTCCATTGTCTGTAGTCTGTCGTCTGTCGTCTGTTAACTTTTACCTCATTAAGACGATAGGGCCTTCAGTTTTCATCCAATCTTTACCAAAACTTTAACGGATTGTTAATATCGATGGAAGCTTGGACAAGTTCGAAAACCAGCCAGATCGGACCAGTAACAGCGAAGTTATGGGCCTTGATTTAGTTAAAAATGCTATATTTTGCCTTGTTAAGATGATAGGGCCTTCATTATTCGTCTGATCTTTACCAAACTTTAGCCGATAGTTAATATCAATAAAAGTTTGGACAAGTTCGAAAACCAGCCAGATCGGACCAGTAACAGAGGAGTTATGGCCCTTGAATTAGTTAAAAATGCTATATTTTGCCGCGTTAAGATGATAGGGCCTTCAGTTTTCATCCGATCTTTACCAAACTTGACCAGATTGTTAATGTCAATGAAAGCTCGAACAAGTCCAAAAACCAGCCAGATCGGACCAGTAACAGCTGATTTATGGCCCTTGATTTAGTTAAAAATGCTCTATTTTGCCTCGTTAAGACAAAAGGGCCTTCTTCTTCTTTTTTCATAGGTTTTTTAGCTCTACTGGCCGAAGGCCAGCAGAGCTTATGGGATGCCGAGTTGTCCGTCGTCCGTCCGTTGTCCATCGTCCGTCGTCCGTCGTCGGCGTTAACTTTTGTCTCGTTAAGACGATAGGGCCTTCATTTTTTATCCGATCTTTACCAAACTTTAACAGGTTGTTAATATCAATGAAAGCTCGGATGAGTTCGAAAACCAGCCAGATCGGACAAGTAACAGGGGAGTTATGGCCCTTGATTTAGTTAAAAAATGCTATATCGCTATATTTTGCCTCGTTAAGACGATAGGGCCTTCATTTTTCATCCTATCTTTACCAAACTTTACCACATTGTTAATATCAATGAAAGCTTGAACAAGTTCGAAAACCAGCCAGATCGGACCAGTAACAGCAGAGTTATGGTCCTTGATTTAGTTAAAAATGCTATATTTTGCCTCGTTAAGACGATAGGGCCTTCATTTTTCATCCTATCTTTACCAAACATTACCACATTGTTAATATCAATGTAAGCTCGGACAAGTTCGAAAACCAGCCATATCGGACTAGTAACAGCGGAGTTATGGTCCTTGATTTAGTTAAAAATGCTATATTTTGCATCGTTAAGACGATAGAGGCTTCACTGTTCATCTGATCTTTACCAATCTTTATCAGATTGTTGATGTTGTTGAAAGCTCAAACAAGTTTGAAAACCAGCCATATCGGACCAGTAACAGCGGAGTTATGGCCCTTGATTTAGTTAAAAATGCTATATTTTGCAGCGTTAAGACGATAGAGGCTTCACTGTTCATCTGATCTTTACCAATCTTTATCAGATTGTTAATGTTGTTGAAAGCTCGAACAATTTTGAAAACCAGCCATATCGGACCAGTAATAGCGGAGTTATGGCCCTTGATTTAGTTAAAAATGTTATATTTTGCCCCTTTAAGACGATAAGGGCTTCATTGTTCATCCGATCTTTACCAAACTTTATCAGATTGTTAATATCAATGAAAGCTCGGACAAGTTCGAAAACCAGCCATATCGGATTAGTAACAGCGGAGTTATGGCCCTTGATTTAGTTAAAAATGCTATATTTTGCCTCGTTAAGATGATAGGGGCTTCATTGTTCATCTGATCTTTACCAAACTTTATCAGATTGTTAATATCAATGAAAGCTCGGACAAGTTCGAAAGCCTGCCATATCGGATTAGTAACAGCGGAGTTATGGCCCTTGATTTAGTTAAAAATGCTATATTTTGCCTCGTTAAGACGATAGGGCCTTCATTTTTCATCCGATCTTTACCAAACTTTATCGTTAATGTCTATGAAATCTTGGTCAAGTTTGAAAACCAGCCAGATTGAACAGCAACAGCGGAGTTATGGCCCTTGATTTTGTTAAAAATGCTATAATTTGCCTCGTCATGCGTTAGGGCCTTCATTTTGCATACTTTAGCAGATTTTATGACCTTCTTTTTTATATGATTATTATTTTTATTTAATGGTTTCTTTATTTGAATTTTTATTTTTTTTTTATTTTATATTTTATTTATTTATTTTTAATTTTTTAATTTTTTAATTTTTTTTTTAAATTATTGATTGATTGATTTTTTAATTTTTTTTGTTTAATTATTATTATTTTTTTTTTTTTTTTTTTTTTTAATTTTTTTTTTTTGGTTTTATTTTTTTTATTTTTTTATTTTTTTTAATATTTATTTATTGATTTTTTTTATTATTTTTAGCTCTACTGGCCAAGGGCCAGCAGAGCTTATGGGATGGTGTGTTGTCCGTCTTCCGTCGTCCGTCCGTCGTCCGTCGTCCGTCGTCCGTCGTCCGTTAACTTTTGCTTGTGTTCACTCTAGAGGCCACATTTCTGATGCAATCATCATGAAACTTTGTCAGAATGTTTGTCTTAATGAAATCTCGGTCAAGTTCGAAAATGGGTCATGTGGGGTCAAAAACTAGGTCACTAGGTCAAATATTGGAAAAACCTTGTGTACACTCTAAAGGCCATATTTTTGACCCGAGCTTGATGCAACTTTGTCAGAATGTTTGTCTTAATTATATCTTGGTCAAGTTTGAAAATGGGTCACATGGGGTTAAAAACTAGGTCACTAGGTCAAATACTTGAAAAACCTTGTGTACACTCTAGAAGCCGTATTTCTGATTCAATCTTGATGAAACTTTGTCAAAATGTTTGTCTTAATTATATCTTGGTCAAGTTCAAAAATGGGTCACATGGTTTTAAAAACTAGGTCACTAGGTCAAACTTTGGAAAAACCGTGTGTACACTCTAGAGGCCATATTTTTGACCTGATCTTGATGAAACTTTGTCAGAATGTTTGTCTTAATGAAATCTCGGTCAAGTTCAAAAATGGGTCACGTGGGGTCAAAAACTAGGTCACTAGGTCAAATACTTAAAAAAACTTGCATACACTCTAGAGGTCATATTTGTGACCCAATCTTGATGAAACTTTGTCAAATTGTTTATCTTAATTATATCTTGACCAAGTTCGAAAATGGGTCACATGAAGTTAAAAACTAGGTCAAATATTGGAAAAACCTTGTGTAGACTCTAGAGGCCATATTTTTGACCCGAGCTTGATGCAACTTTGTCAGAATGTTTATCTTAATTGTTTGTCTCAATGAAATCTCGGTCAAGTTCGAAAATGGGTCATGTGGGGTCAAAAACTAGGTCACTAGGTCAAATATTGGAAAAACCTTGTGTACACTCTAAGAGGCCATATTTTTGACCCGAGCTTGATGCAACTTTGTCAGAATGTTTGTCTTAATTATATCTTGGTCAGGTTTGAAAATGGGTCACATGGGTTAAAAACTAGGTCACTAGGTCAAATACTTGAAAAACCTTGTGTACACTCTAGAAGCCGTATTTCTGACCCAATCTTGATGAAACTTTGTCAAAATGTTTGTCTTAATTATATCTTGGTCAAGTTCAAAAATGGGTCACATGGTGTTAAAAACTAGGTCACTAGGTCAAATATTGGAAAAACCGTGTGTACACTCTTTGTCAAAATGTTTGTCTTAATTATATCTTGGTCAAGTTCAAAAATGGGTCACATGGTGTTAAAAACTAGGTCACTAGGTCAAACTTTGGAAAAACCGTGTGTACACTCTAGAGGCCATATTTTTTACCCGATCTTGATGCAACTTTGTCAGAATGTTTGCCTTAATTATATCTTGGTCAAGTTTGAAAATGGGTCACATGGGGTTAAAAACTAGGTCACTAGGTCAAATACTTGAAAAACCTTGTGTACACTCTAGAAGCCGTATTTCTGACCCAATCTTGATGAAACTGTCAAAATGTTTGTCTTAATTATATCTTGGTCAAGTTCAAAAATGGGTCACATGGTGTTAAAAACTAGGTCACTAGGTCAAACTTTGGAAAAACCGTGTGTACACTCTAGAGGCCATATTTTTGACCCGATCTTGATGAAACTTTGTCAGAATGTTTGTCTCAATGAAATCTCGGTCAAGTTCAAAAATGGGTCATGTGGGGTCAAAAACTAGGTCACTAGGTCAAATACTTGAAAAATCGTGTGTACACTATAGAGGTCATATTTGTTACCCAATCTTGATGAAATTTTGTCAAATTGTTTATCTTACTTATATCTTGATCAAGTTCGGAAATGGGTCACATGAAGTTAAAAACTAGGTCACTAGGTCAGATATTGGAAAAACCTTGTGTACACTCTAGAGGCCATATTTTTGACCTGAGCTTGATGCAACTTTGTCAGAATGTTTGTCTTAATCATATCTTGGTCAAGTTTGAAAATGGGTCACATGGGGTTAAAAACTAGGTCACTAGGTCAAATATTGGAAAAACCTTGTGTACACTCTTTGTCAAAATGTTTGTCTTAATTATATCTTGGTCAAGTTCAAAAATGGGTCAAATGGTGTTAAAAACTAGTTCACTAGGTCAAACTTTGGAAAAACCGTGTGTACATTCTAGAGGCCATATTTTTGACCCGATCTTGATGCAATTTTGTCAGAATATTTGTCTCAATTATAGCTTGCTAATGTTCGAAAATGGGTCACACAGGGTAAAAAAAAACTAGGTCACTAGTACACTCTAGAGGCCATATTTCTCACCCGATCTTGATGAAACTTTGTCGAAATGTTGTCTTAATTATATTTTGGTCAAGTTCGAAAATGGATCCCATGGGGTCAAAAACTAGGTCACTAGGTCAAATACTTGAAAAACCTTGTGTACACTCTAGACACCATGTAGTACGACTCGATTCATCAATGGTATAACAGCCAGTAGAGCGTTCACAGGCCCTCTTGGGCCTCTTGTTTTACATCTATGTTGGACCAGTCGGACCAGTAATAGAGGAGTTACGGCTCTTGATTAAGTTAAAAATGCTATATTTTGCCTCGTTAATACGGAAGTCCATCATTTTTCATCTGATCCGTACCAAACTTTA